>BOPN01004957.1:47500-82500 GCA_017312705.2 Penaeus japonicus | reverse complement strand
TAAGATTTTGCAAACGAAATACGCCCCGAAGTAGGATGAAGTAGCACATAGTGCCTTAAAAAAAGAGACCCAGATTGGGTGTACATTTCACACTGTTTAGCTGAGCAAGTTGTTGAGAAACCACATTTTTTATATTACCATTCTACAATAGTCAGAATTATGTACGTATGTTACATGTATCAGTACATTTTTTCATATATCCTGTTCATCCATTCATCCATACACAATACATTCTCAGAAGCATATTTTATTTACATTTTTCTGGAGGGTAGAGATGTGCGGTGGCAGGGGATGCCATTTAACATTAGATCTGGCTTTCCAAATTCTTTCTATCAAGTGCCTTTGGGGCTTTAAAACTTTTCTTTTGCATAATCAAAACCCAACCCATAAACCTAACCCTAACCTAACCTAGTTTTTAGGTTTGCTAGCCAGGGGGGCTTCGCCCCACCCTGGTTACTTACCCAAGGCCACTGCGTGGCCGGTAAATTTTCAAGACGGATGTCAACCACCGATCACGGAACTCACCGATTTGGGTCTGCCCTAGCCAAGGGGGGCTTTGCCCCTCCCCCCCTTTTCTCAAGCCACTTCGTGGCAACGGACTATCCTCTCCGAATGTTACCACTTCTTACCTTAATTGGAGGCGTGTGAGGGCCGGGTTGTGGCTCGTCAGGGTCGTTCTTCCGGGTCGGAGTCGGGTAGCGGCGCACGAGCGACGACGTCCTCTCGCTCGGACTGCGGAGGGTACAACCGAGCGACCTCTTCTAGGAAGGCGTGGTGTCGGTAGAAATAGTTGTTTTTGACGAAGATATACCTCGACAGATATTGAGGGTAATATTCGGGCCGATTGCCAGGCCGCTTCGTCCACTCCTTGACGTCACGCCAGAGTCTCTCTATGTTCTGAGTGTGGATGTCCCGATCCCCGGGATCCACGAACTCCACGGAGTGGTTTATTACCCGATGGGTATATCCCTCTTTGTCTAGGCCAAGGTACGCTCCCCAGCCGTCACTGCAGATGACGGAGCCGGGGAGAATATATTTCTTAATAAGGGGAACCAACGTCTCCTTGATTCGTCAATTTCTACGACGACACCTTCGCCTCCGATTGGCTCCTGGTTTGCTAGCCAGTTTTCTGTTACTTCAGAACAGAAGCTTCGCCAACCAACGCTTGTCTTCTGGGCCCAGCCAAGATTCTCAAAAATCCTGTGGTGGTCCCAGTGCTTCTGCAGCCAGTGATTGATGAAGCACACTACCTCCACAGTTGCAGAACTCCTTGGAGGAAGGTGCCCTTATAGTCACTTACGGTGAAGCTGCACTGCTTCCTTTTCTTGGTCTTGGGTATTTTCCTCCAACGGCCACAATACCACCTTGACTTCTCTGAACGGAAGGTACAGGGTAGTTCACAGTTTTTTACTCCGTTGACGAAACACCGTGGTCACGTAATAGTTTCAGAGACGCAGCGTTATCTTTGTAAAAGACCTTAATAAACTCCCACGGAGTATATCTACATCTTCCACACAGAGTAGCCATTTCGAAACTGATTTTGAAATTGAAGCAAGGACCCAGACTCTATGTTCAATTGTCTGTGATTGGTCGATCATTTTGTCGGTTAGACCTATTGTTTCCCTATTGGTGTTATTATTATCACGTGACAGTATTGCCGTCTATCGATACTTTTTTGTATTTCCGCGGGGGAGGTTGGCGCATGCGCAGAACCGATATTTTTTCAGTCAGATGTTTGTCAAGACGGTGGAATCATCTCTCCCGTTAATCGTTTTTAATTATTTTCAAAATAATATATCTCGGTTATTTTTCGTTTCCAGAAGAAAAGAGCTTTTATGGGTTACGTCATAATTAAAGCTACGTCATGCCCAAAGGTTTGTTTTTTCGCTACGTGTGGTTGCGTCTTTATCCAACAATACCGAATTATGTACGTATGTTACATGTATCGGTACATTTTTTCATATATCCTGTTCATCCACTCATCCATACACATACAATACATTCTCAGAAGCATATTTTATTTACCTTTTTCTGGAGGGTAGAGATGTGCAGTGGCAGGGGATGCAACTTAACATTAGATCTGGCTTTCCAAATTCTTTCTACCAAGTGCCTTTGGGGCTTTAAAACCTTATATAATCAGACTCCCGGGAATAATTTTCATGAAGCCAGTATAGATTGTATGGGATAGTGGTTTAGGTCAGTTCTGGATGATGATGGGAAAGCGTAGGTTCAAGTCCTGGTGGCTATGAGGATTCTTACAATTCAACGTGGGATTTGTTACTGTATTATTCTTTCGTACTTGTATATAAGATATTTACTTCATGTTTGTTCAGTAGGGCATTTATGTGTATGGTAATTCTTTAACCCAAGGGTGATTGTTTACATGTACAGTCCACTAGGATGTTTCAGTAAGTGCAGCTTTTTTAAAAGTTCATAAATAAGCACCTATTATGATAAAATCACAAAGTGCAAGACATAAGCCAAATCAAAGAACTTCTAGTAATTTAATTTTTCATTTGGAAGATTGTGTATTGAAAGGACCTAATAATTACATTACCAGTGTGAGTGAGGCATAGAAAATTAAACTGATCAGAAGTGGAGAAATTGCACTTTGATAAAATAATCTGTTGAGGTGCAGTTCAAGGAATACTTATTGCATATGTGAGAAATTCCTTTGAGCAACATTTCCCCCTGGCACAACAGTACACCGCTATATAAAATCTGTTACAGAAAATAGGCATGACAAGAAAATAGAGAAAGTAAATCAGAGGAGTGGCATGTATCATTTTCATTGTAATGTAATGGTTGTGTGAATATGAGTTTATAAGCCACCCAACAAGTAATTCTTGAGATTCTTTCATAAAAATTGTTGCAGATATCAAGATAAATACAATTTACTTTCAAGGCCATTATATAAAGTTAGCACTATTTTCATTGTTTTGACAAATAATAATGGTAGTACTACAACTCCATTTCAAAATCTCTATTCACCAGAAAGTTTGTACAAGTTGGTGTGAGGTAGTTAACCCACGTGATCAAATAATATCCCCAGACCCGGGTGACTTCCTGAGACAGTGTGCATTTTCTCGCCGAGTTCCGGGAGGGGAAATTGTGACATGCTGAAACGTCGGCAGTAGACCACTAGATTGTTCTCAAATACAATCATTTTACATAATTTCTTAGACTCTTGTTACTTTAGTTTAGGTGTTTGAGTCATGAGATGAGATATAATGTTTAAAAAATGACATCACAAAATTACCTGATACTGATAACATCATTGTAATTTCTGCTTCTTGATCGGTTGAATGAAAAGATCCGAGTCGAAAATTATTGTAAAATCAAATGTGTTTGGCCAAGAAATAAAATAAAATGAAAAGATTACCAATGCAATACTACCACTAATTTGTTGATCACCTGTGATATCACTTCATGTCACTTCACGAGATACATGTACATACTCATATGTACGTGTATGATTATTCACATTCTTCTTTTCGTTTTGGTTAAAAAAAATAAGTAAATAAAACCTGTCTTTTGATGCCCCACTTAGAGATTGCTTCCACATTCTTTTGGTATTTTCACATAGAAGTGAAGAATGTAGGCAAAGTTCGATAAAATAAAACTAAAAAGGCATTACTGTAACATGTTTTTTTTTGTTTTTTTTTACTAAAATAACTCCCCTTAACATGGCAATATTTTTACGTGCCTTTACATTGTAGATGCATTCATGAAAGCCATAAGAATAGGGAGGGTAAAAAACGCTCTGAGAGGATCAGCACAAAGCATCGCCTGCGTGTTATCTTGGTTTAAGCGGGAGTAGGCGAAAATACGTCCCATCGTGAATGGGTTAAGGATTCTTGGTTCATATGCAGAACCATTGATATCATTTTGACAAAATTGTTAGGAACAGTAGGGTATTTCAATAATTGGTGATTTTTGGAAAATCCTTCAAATTCACCGGGACTGTTCAGAAGTAGACTCCATTTATTTTTTCTTGACTAGTGATACCATTTTTATTTGTTTTTATCAATATTTACCTATTGCACTTTTAACTCAGATACGAAAAATATGATTAAATCATTAGTTTAGTCTGGGGTGAAATTTCCATTTTCTATATTCTTTGTCATTTTAGTAGTAATTACTTAACGATGTATTCAAATTGTGTTGATTTATTTAATCGTGTATAGTATAATTCTAGTTTTTAAGATTTTTTCTACAATTAAGCATAATATTACACATGGTGAAAGTATATTACAAATTAGAAAATTATCTTTTATTGGCAATATCTATAACATGCAACAACTTCTCACATATACTATATTCCCCTATCCGTAGTCAGTTTTTCACAATGCTGATTATGGCCGGGAATTAGTACACTCTTAGCCCTCCATGGAGAGTGGTTACTTTGGCCATAGAGATGGCATATCTTATTTATATCTTCCCAAATATAATGGAACCAAGGAGAACTAAACACTCTTTCCGAAAAACCTGGGACATTCACAAACTTTTCTGTGCTGAGGTTGCATAACTTCTCATAGGAAAAATTGTACCAAATTCGATCCTTCAGTTTGGCTGGTTTGTATATCCAGCTTTTTCCAATCCCATTTTCAGTATACCAAATACCTCATGCATGCAGTCAGCATCGTGAGAGAGTGGCATGGAAATGACATCTATGTTATGCAGACATCTACTGATGGATGCAAAGTAGGATTTTTCAAACCCTAATCTAATTCCTATTCCTGAACACATTTGAGATGACCCAAATGCTGTCTGAAATATTGTCGGCCCGGTACTAATGACAGCAACAGAAATGGATCTAGGAGAACTTGAAGGTAATCAGATTCTTTCAAGCCAACTTTTGTCTTAGATGGCAAATCAGCATTTTCAATACTTCATAATTTATCAAGTACAACATCAAGTGATATACAAACATGTAATGATGAACACATATAACCTAACCACCTAACACCTACTGGCACAAATATCCTAGGCAATATCATGTTTTTTAAATTCTTTTAAGGACAAAATAATTTTGCATGTCTGTCCAGTAGTTCATGAATGCTTACCCATCAATAGCATTAAAGTTAATTGGCCACTTAAAACGGACCTCCTCGTTTATATCCTCATAAAAATCAGTCACTTCTGTTAATTCCCTGAGGTTATGACATGTTTTTATTCATATTGGTTATCTTCAATGAAGCTAGAGTGTCATCTCTCTTACCAATAGTTGCCTGCCTTTTCTTGCGGAAAATGGTAGTATCTAAAGGAATCAATCTGCTGTCAAGACCTACTACTTGAGAAAAAAAAGCATCAGTAAAATTTGTTGCATTATTTCCGTGGTGTATTTCCGTTTCCCTTCTGGCAGTCATCAGGAGTGGATAAATCTTCTAAGGTTGAGGAAGATTAAGTTTCCGTTGTCATGTTCATCATCTGTATCGTTTTCACACATTCCTGAATCTCACTCAGTAATTTTTATTTGCCAGACTACTTTTCCTCTTATTTCTGTATTCCTTCCTTTTAGTAGGCTTTATGGTCAACAGAACCAGGGGATCCAGCACTACCATTTAACTTTGCTTCATACCACTCGATGTCTTCTTGTAGCACTTCTCTCGGTTGTCTTTTGCCTTTAAAAGATACGATTTCAGTACCAATAAACGAAGCTTTCAAACTCTCCTCCTGTGTATAATAATATACTTTCTTTATGTTAAGTACTTTTGTGATGGCCTTTAGTTTAGTAATAGTCTTCAGTCCAAATTTCTGATATAATTCTTCAATTTAGTCACACGTTTCGAAGCAATTTGTCGTCCAGAAAAGTTTGGATTTCAATCAAACACTTTCAGCGAATTATATCGTGCCAATATATCACAAACAAATAGCAACACAACAGAAGCTTGTTGGAATGTATAATAATGTTATTAATTAACTAACATTTATATGCTTATTGAAGAAACACGGCTTTACTTTACAGGCCATTAAGGTCAGTGAGAAACTAGAAGTATTGAAAGACTTCCGACCTAAGGTCATTGAGGAACTTGCTATATGCGGTATTTAAGTGCTTAAGGTCTGAGAAATTTGTTGCATGCAATATTTAGGTTCCCAAGGTCAGCAAGGAACTTGATGCACCTAAAGACACAAATATGCTTGCGATTTGGAAGGCAACTATGATCACTTACGGTTAGCAAGGAAGTTCGAAGTGTGTGGACCTTGTCCGCCTGCGCGGCCCAATTCCGCGGAAATGCGTAATATATTAAATTGAAAAGTGCAACCCCTAAACGTTATCAGATCAAGCTGATTTTTGTCACATTTCATATTTATGATATATGGAGCATATTTATGCACAGACACAATGACATTTCAAAAGTTGCAATTATCGAAATACCCTAAGGAACAGTGGCTTACCCTTTCGGTAGAATTACCTATAAAGAAAACCACCATTAAGTGTCTTATAGCCCTGAAAGAAGATCCAGCATCCACTGGGAGTATTTTTGTCTGCTCAAGTACACTTCATATGTTGGGGTTCACCTGCAAGCACCACTGTGTTCCTGAGTTTCAAAACGGCCATCCAAATGTAAGGTGATTTGTATGCTGAAATTGGAACATAACTTGGCTTTCCCCAGTTACTTTACCTACATCAACAGGCATATATATAATACACATGGTAAAATTCTGCCATTGGCTATTAGTGAAGATTGTGTGAAGTGACAAAAGATCTTACAAAGAGTAATGCAAGAAAAATGGACATCTTGGACCAGCCTTCTTCAAGAACGGACAGATGTACAATATCAGTGCTTATGAATTACACAGGTGTTACATGAGAGAGGGTTCTCTCCAATAAATTAATTAAACCATAGGTGGCAGAGAGACAATCATAGCTGTAACTCAAATCTGCAGTGTAGTCAAAGGTGTGGCAATATGAACAGAGGTGTCCTGTGATGTTATTTGGTTGTCAGCTAGGGGAAAGTAGAAAGGGATGTAATATTTTTTTTTTACAAACAAGTCTTAAGCTTCTATAATAGACATATTCCTAAATTAATGATTTTAGAAATAAAAGGGTTTCACTGTCAATAGAAAACGATGTGCATTTATGGTCAGTTTACAGCTAAACTGAAATTCATTGAATATGTAAATGTAATCATAAAATCTACTTCAGTTCTGAAGTGAAATACAATTTTAGTAATAGTAAAATTAGGTCATTGCAACACCCTAGCCCATTTTTATCATGAAGTAAATTAGAAAGGTAGCATGACCTCACTTTTCTATAACCACTTCTTCGAGTTTTTTGGGAACGGATAATCTTTTTTACCATTATAATTATATTACTAATATTAGGTTTTGCAGTAACAAAGACAATTTTTTTTTATCTAGGGATGTGGTCAGTCAGTCCATTAGAATTTTTAACCGACTCACAACGGGGGCATTCTAGCCTTGAATGTCACAATGCCGGGGCTTTCGAACGCTTAGGCCTAAATCAATTAAATGGCTGGCACAATACTGTGCCGCCCGGCCACTGGGCTTTTGAATGAGCGGTACAGTACTGTACCACCCGTCCAGAGAGGGTTAAGCTGCAGTTTCACTCTTCATGTCTAGTTCTGGTCCCTTGGCCACCTCCAGCCATTTGTAACTCTTTGTGCTCCCAAAGCTGTGACTCTTTATTGTTTGTCTTTTTCATATTTATTTCAAGAAGGATAATTGTATCCAGTCTTGTAGATAGTGTTCATCCATGATTGTAAAGGATCCTTCATTTACTCAGGAACAGTTATATATACTGATTTAATTTTGACAAGGGAATAAATGTAACCAATTGTTATTTTTATTGTCCATTTTGAACATGTTCTTGACTGTGAGTAAAAGTACAAATTCTGTAATGTGTTTATTTTCTCTTTCCATAGCAATTGTCATGGCATGCAATCCATTACAATAATCTCATTCTTTCCACAGAATCTGCCCTTCCAAATCAAGAACAGGTTCCGCCTCTCTGCCGTCTTCATTGTCTTCTTTGGATCTGGCCTGGCACTTCCTTTCGTGTTGGTCCGTCACCAGCTCCTGAAGAAGTAAAGACCTTCACCTGTTTGTAAATATATTTTGAATGTAATAAGGTACGTTATTTCAAGCTGGCTTGTTTGTAGAGTTAAAAGATAGAAACAGAATATATACTTGACTGTTTCTTCTTCGTTTCCCTTTTTGTATAAAGAGAAACGTCTAATGAAATTTTTTTAATTTATAATATTGGAGCAACCTTTAGTCTTGAATAGGCAGGGAAGCAATGTATAACAGTTGTCTATTTGTTTCTTACAGACTTTTTCTTTTGCAGATAATGTCAATACTAGGATTGGTGGGCAGAGCAGACAGTGTTTCCTCTGTTGAATTTATTTTCATTAATTTGATGTAAATAACATCATAATTTATACAAGAAATTAAATAAAGTTCACCTATTTTATATTCTTTCTTGAACCTTCTGTATTATAAATTGTTATACTATAGTATATTAGTTAAATAGTAAGACAATTTTCAGATAACTATATATTAAACAAATAACCCTTGTAAAGCTCTTTCCTTACTGTTATTGTAAAATTGCGTCATGTTATTTTAGATTGTTTCATTTAAAATTTACCTTTCCATTACTGAGCGTTCATTTTCTGTGGTAAAATTCATTTAAACTGAAAGACACCTTTGCCTTTCCCTGATTAACATTTTATATGACTACCACCTCCGAAATTCTGTCCTCACAGTAACTAGTTCAGGCCCTTTTTTCAAAACATCTAAAATAAAAAGGTCAGACCAATAAACCCATTATGACTGGAAGACAGCCACTCACTAAAAGTGGGTTAAGGATTGGCTAAGTCTTCTTCTGACAGGTAACTTGAGTTTGTCATTGGCAGTAATTTGTGCAAGAACTTTGTTTTAGCCTACTGTGTTAAAACTTCAATACCAGCGGTATTTTGCGAACAGCCATTAGCCTTGTGATGATTTGCAAGATTTAACGTTTTCATCTTTCAGTATGCTTCTTTTGAATATAGTGGGTGTTTGACATTTTAGCAACATGCTCTTGTTTGCCCTTCTTGGTCTCAATCAGATCAGAAGTTGATCTAAATAATTAGGGGTATAGTTAGTGATAAAGCAGTCAATTTTCGTACCTCGTCTTTCAAGTAGTTTTCACTAAATTGCAAAAACTGCCCTCCAAATGTTTTTAGCTTTCTTTTAGTTCAACCATGGCCATAATATCTCAAGACCTCTATAGCCATACCCTGGTGTCTATCAAGTACTTGTCTTACCCAGGTCCCAGGGAGGGGCTTTCATGAAGCCCGGCACTTTGGGATTCAAGCATTTTTTGAAAGCATATACCCATTCTAGAACTGCACTCACTATCATTGATCATGAGAACCTATGAGTACCTCATGATCTCAAATATTTAAAATATGTATCTTTTTTCATTTGATTACCATATGAATTAGAAAAAGTGCAAGGAAAATCATAATTGCCTAGTGTTTGGGAAACTTTCATATTGAGCAGATTATTTGCATACATGTTAAATAGACTCTAGATACTGGCTAGACTATTAAGAACAAAAAAAGTACAAGTTAATAATAACCAAAATGTTTATTAATCTCAGTAACAGGAAATATTCCTGGCCTGTAACATGTAGCAACAGGGAAAATAAAACATTTAGAAGCCATAGCCCATATTCTGATATAAAAATACCAACACCTGGGTAGAATAAAATAAGGAATTTATCCTGTTCCATTAGCAAGGTTGGTGACACTTTGGTTTGCTCCACTTATAAATTCTTAGGGCTGTAAATGATACCTTAAAAGTGAAAGATTATTTGAATTCTGCAGAAGATATATTAGTTTTTTGTATACATGACTTGATAACTTAAATACAATATAGGAGGAAGCTCATATACTTTTTTATACCTGATAAATTAAAACTTGACACAAAGGAATTGTGGATCCCTTGCATCTCAATAACTTTGCTTTATATAAATCTAAATGCCTCAGTCATCACAAGCCTTACATATAAAATCCTTAGTTTCCTTTAGATAAGGGATAGACTATAAAATTTTGAATTTTGATACACAAAAAATCTTGTATTAGTTTCTTGTCTGTAGAAATGATTATTTAGACATTGGCATCCATTAAGTGAGCCACACACATTTCAAGAAAATAATTTCTCTGCTTGGATTTCTTTTTTTGTTAGTAATTTTTTCATACATCTACTTAGAATGTGTACAAAAATCAAAAGGTTGAGATTTATTACTTTATTGGTATTTTAACACCCACTAATCAAATTTTGGCAACCTCCCCTTGAAAACTAAGCAGTTTGCAGAGAAGGAAACCTCTTATCCAAACCTTAATGGAGAGGGGTGTTTATGATTTTGAAATAAAGAGAAACCCAGGAAAGACCTGCATAATTTGAGCCTTTAAAAAGAGACATATTTACAATAAACTATTATAAGAGAATCTACTATGTTGATATCCAAGATACAGGGGCTGAAGTTTTACCTACTACATATAAGTGTGAAACATTACAGTATAAAATCAAATAAGAACTCATTATAAAAAATCCTTTATATTAATGAAACCAAATCAATATAATGCATTCATTTTGTATAAGAATGTATAGAAGCATAACAAACATTAATGCTCTGTACAATATGAACAAGGTTCTTCAATATGCTAACCATATTGATCACACAATGTGCATGCATTATGGTAATTAAAATAAACACATGGATGCCTGAATAGTATGGTGATATTCAATACAAAATTCTATCTCTATTGTACTGTAATAATGTACACATCACAGCAGAAAAAAACAAGCCCTTCTCTCATTATTATTGTCACCTATCCCACCGTACTTGTAAGACCATGAAACTTCCATCCATTATTCATACAAATACAAGGTATCCTAAAGGAAACATTGCATCGATAATATGTATCAAACATTAGTAAAATTAGTCAAAAATCATTCCCAAAACCTCCAGGGGCTTAAACAAGAACAAGCTCATCCTCGTCACACTGGTCTTACAAACTGACATACATTGGATCACTGACAGTAGCTTGAGCATATGACAAGCTTTGTATGCAGTTTAATACTATGAAAGTACAAAGGTAGTAATAGAAAAACTTTAAAGAATAAAAAAAATAAAAAAAGTAAAGAATATCTTCTGATGTAACCAAATATCCTTCTACATCAGAAGTTATATTGGATGTTTGTGAAGAAGACCCCTAAACACTGCCTTCTGTGAAGACAATAAGGAGCACCCAAGATGGATAAATGGTTTTAATGTGCATACCTAATTTATGACCCTAGTCTTATTTTTACTTGCCATTTCATATCAGATGCAAAGTCCAATGAGGATAACATTAATGATATTCATATAATCATTCCCTTTTATCCCAGAACAGAAGTACATCCTGTAACAGATGTCACAATCTTTAGAAGTAGTACCAATTCAGCACAGAAACACCTTACTCCAATCCTAACTCTTAAATCCAAGAACCACTGATATTCAATCCCTGCTTGGCTTTCATAAAAAATAACCATGCTTAAGTATGACATCTCAAATATCTCAAACACTCCTGAAGTGATTTGGAGCAAGAGAGGAAGACCACTGTGCAAGAGATAGGCAGAATATACAATATTCAATGATGGATATTTGTATTGAAGTATTAACAGTACAAAGATAGCTGTAGATCATCACTTTTCAAACTGTCCAAATACTATGAAACAAATGCTAAAATAATTTGAAAACAAACATGTATTCCTGCATCATTTCTTTCAGCATAAAACCACTCAACAAAGGCTATCATCCGGCTAAAATTATATACGCTATAATATTACTTATATTTAACCTCAATATGATTAACTACTTTTCTCTTCAATCATTCCACACAAAAAAAGAATATCACACCTAACATTAACCAAAATAAACAGCACTTTTTCTTTAAAAGTTTATATTATGGAACTGTTTACCATATCTCACAGATAAAAAGGAGGAAAGTCTTAGAAATTACTACATAATACTTAGTATGTATATATTTATATATATACAAGTATTGTATCATAGTTACACATTATAATAAATGTGTAGATAAACAATTCCATTATATAGCCTTACCTTCAACACAGCCTTGTTTAAATCATTCAATTTTAAGCCATGAAAGCAGAGAAAAAACAAAAGGAAGAGAGGATTATATTAACACAATAACTGTCACCTTTCTGAGCAGATCTAATAAGCAGTCATTACTGACTAGTTTTGAATGACATCTGAATGACTTGATTGGTTTAAATAATGCAGATTAATTAATCCATGTGATTTCCATTCTCACAGTCCATTCATGCTTTCGATTTACAACATATGTCTCATTCACAAGAATTTTAAACCAACTGCTTATATTCTTAGGCAAATATTTTATGTTGACCAATAAATAAAATTTGAGATACAATGAAAACCTCTATGTACGTACACTCTCCATACTTTACATACACATTGTGGTTACTTGTACTTAAAAACAATATAAAATTATTCTTCTTTTTTTTTCTTTCTTTCTTCCTTCCTTTCACAAATGGTAACAATGGATTCTTGATCCTACGGTTCAGTCAAGTTATGCATAGTATGAAGGTGAGAGTAACAGGTCTGTCAGCACCACCAGCTGGTCCTCTGTGAATTTCTGTTTGTGGTCGCGCCAGTTGTCATGATGGGTGCGACGGAAGTTGCTCAAGGTCTTCTTGATGGTAGCCTATTGGGGGAAAAAGATCAGGGAGAGACAATAAAACTTTAGTAATAGCATATGTAAGTAACTAAGTGAGATAAATCAGAGGAGAAGCTTAGAGGATACTAAAAGATAACTGTAAACCTATACTTTCCATAAACATTGTGTAAATAAAGATTGGGTCTGTAATGATATAATAATAACACCTTTAAGAAAGGAAAAGAAATATACATCATTCACATTTTTGCTGAAATATACTAGAGGATTCTTGCAACCTCTGATGAATACACAAATAAGAATAAACCATTAGAACAGGGAACATCAAATAAGAGTCAAATTCCTACTGTTATCAAAAGAATGGCAAGATAGATTTTATTCTAAGCAGAACTTTGAAGATTATGATTAATGAGCGGTCGAGACATGAACATCAGAAGAAACTATGATTTCTTGGAGAAACAAATTTTAGCATGAAAAATGCTAAAACCAACACCTAGAAGTCATTTACACAGAAGTATATCAATAGAAATTACGTGTAAAAAAAAAATATATATGCCTCATAACTTATCCCATACAGTATACAGCAGTTATTTGTGTGAGCTTTCACTAATACATTATCTAATCAAAAGAGCTTACCGGAATTGGGTGTGGATCATTGAGATGTTCACTCAAGGTGACCAACACTTCTGGCATCATATCTGGGACATCGTAAGGAAAAGCACTAACATACGCGCAGAGTCCAAGAATACCCGCATGCAGCTCAAGAATCTGCTGGGGTGACAGTGGCTCTTTTCGTCTTCTCTTTCTCGTCTGGCCGCTCTGCAGCTTGGATGTGAATTCACCCTGGAAGTTGGGTTTATAAAGTTAATAAAGGAAAGAAAAATATTTTTAAAAATAAATAAAAACTACAATTCACTGGATGTATTTAAATATTCTTGCAAGATCTACCACTTGAACAACTAAAGTACTAAACATCAGTTTCACTTCCAATCATTGCCATTCATCCTCTTAGCAAAATAAACATCGGAAAACTGAATGAAGTGAGCACCATCGATTTCATTCTTACCAAAAGCTTATCTTCTGCCTGAATAAACTTGCAGTGAATGAGGCCACTGAGAACGGTGGACGCCATCTGCCGCACCTCCAGCCTCACATCAGCCAGCAGGTCCACAACCAGTTTGGGTATTTGCAAGGTTGCTTCTTCATTATTGAGGATGTTGAACATATTAGTAAACACAGCCACTTGAAGCAATGACAACACAGCAGCACGAGCTCGCCACCAGCTACGAGATGAAAAAAATATATGTAGTACAATCTAATGTAAAAAGCAGTAATACAAAAATGAAAAGGACTACGATTACTTTGATAATGATGGCAATAATTACAATTAAAATGAGAATGATATGGTGACAATGATCACAAATATGATATTAATGATAATGTTTACATAAGACTAATAATAATGACAATTCTGATATGATGTCAGGAAAAATGTCAGATTAATTCTTATAAATTATACACAAACATACTATTTAATCATTTGCACTTTGTTTTAACCCGTTGCCAAAAGGGCTGTTTTGGCTCCAAATGATCGAAATGCCGTTATATTTTAAACATGTAAGCCTGTCGCCTTGGGCCATTCACCAACACTGGCCGCAGCCAAGCGCTACACGCCCTATTGCCTGGCGCTCCAGCCAGGAGGATAAACAAGACAAAATATCTCATCCCCGGCAGCTGGTGCTGCCACCACTTGACGTGATATCTTGTCACCTGTCGTCAGCGGGTTAAGGCCTTTCTGAACCCTCTAAGGTTTAAATCTCCATAGAACATGATTCACATATGAGACTCACCTGCTCTGAGCAACTTGCGTGACGGCTTCCATGAAGGCTGGAATACGATGCGGGAGAACCATAGATTGGCTGATGATGGCCAACGTAGCTACACAATTACCGCGAAGTTCAGGATCATTGTCCACACTTTCCAACTGGCACAGATACGGAAGAAACCTATAAAGGGGCGAGGAAAGTTAAACTTTTGAATCGCCAGTAATTTTTCTTTTCTAATATGAACACAGAAAGTTTCTACAGATATATACATAACATAATCAATAATGGATTGTCAGTCAGCTATCCATCTAAGATCATTAATAAAAAGGGAAATCCTGCTTAATCCAGCGAAAACAGCAACACAACAGTACTGTACCTATAAATCTCTGGCGTAACACCATTGTAGCAGCGTCCCATCTGACCCACCAGCCACCTACACACGGTATTCATGAGGCGCACCGCTGTCTTTCGCTCCTCGTTGCCTCTCACGAAGCCATTAGCTTGACTTTTGATGTGGTTTTTGTGAACGTGATTCTTCAACTCGACTGACAAAGTTGGAATCACGTCCATGGGCTGACATATCACATCACCAGACATATCACAGTTGTCCCTGAGCTTATGTTTAGCAGCAACCCTGAGGGCGTCTTTGTCCAGTCTTCCACTCAAGAGGCCAGCAGTCTCCAGGCTCGGCAGGTTCACAAACTGGTCCACAGCCGCCATCTGACTGGGCCCCACCTTATGTACTGAGGCAAGGACTTTGTTTAGGCCATCGCTCGCACCAAGGGCGGAGCCTGCTAAGCCCATCATGGGGGCCATCACATCCTCGGTGAATATGGCAAGAGAAGACTGGGAGGGAGAGGGTATATCTTGGCTGGCAGGGAGAGCTGGATCGCAAGAGACACCCTCTGCTTCTAGATCCTGCATCATACTCGATCCAGAATCTTGGATCAGTATTGAAAGTTGTGGGAGGAGGTATTCAATGAAATCTGCACAGCTTGGATAACGGGATGGTACGCCTCCAGGGAGCACCAGATCAAACATAAAGATTCCTGTTAACACACTAGGGGAAAGAAAGAAAAAAATAAGATAAATACCAAGTAGCCACTAGGATCTAGATTATTATCAATCTAAATTAACACATTTTTTCTTTCAAATCTTGATCAAAATAGTAAATACAGATACTCAATACCTTAACACATATCAATGCTCAAAAAAATAATAAAAAAATAAAAAAACAAGACTGCACCAAATAAAATTTAATCAACTTAGTTTCTGTTATCATCAAAATAATCAAGTTTTCCCATCAACATCGAGCAGAGCAAAATCAACACTAACCTTCCAATCCTATCCCTAATACTTTTATAAGGATGCGAGAGGTATGGCCGAAGGTACTCCAGCAGGCGGTGGCTGAGTTCCGCCACTCTCCACTCCTGTTGCCCCAAGCCACCCATCAACATATACATCCGACTGAAAATTAGGGAGAAATGCCTGTTCAGATTTTTTTTTCTTCTTCTTCTTTTTAACCTACTTTAAGTCATATTGAATACCATGTTCACCTTCTTTATCTTAATCCTCTCTGGACAGGTAGTACACTACGGTACCGCGTATTCAAGGCCCGTTCACTGGGTGACGTCATACAGCGTCGTTTATTTAACTGATTTAGGCCTATGCTTTCAAGAGCCCCGGCATTGTAACATGCAAGGTTGTAATGCCCCCGTCGTGACTGGGTTAAGTGATTAAATGAAGGGGGGGATGTAGTTCTTTGGTCTTACAATCTAACACAGAGGGAGAGAAAATAAATCTGCGAGGAAGGAGAGAGGAGAGAGGAGAGAGGAGAGAGGAGAGAGGAGAGACAAGAGAGCAGGGGACACAATTGTCACTTACCTGGAGCCATTAAAGGCTCCCTCGCTTGCCCTGAGAGGGTCATCGAGCAAGATGTCCATCAGGGGAGCTAATCTGTTGGGGTCCCTGTCAGCGCTAGAGGTGGCCATGCAGGTGCCCCAGTCCTCCACTGTTTCAACAGTCACCTTGGCCATACCCGTCTGGATGATGGGTTTCAGCATCTCCCACAGTGCCTGGTGCTTCGCAAATGTCCAGTGCTTGCTCCCTCGGATCATTCCTTCAGGCAAGAATATTGGTGTAACGTACTTAAGATAATGCACATAATGTCTAATAAATCTGAATAGTACTGACTGCAGTTTTTCCAATTACTTTTCATCTTCATCTTCACATAAATTTGATAAATGGGCAAAGCAACCTACTCCCAAACATTGATACTTGCATGATGTATATTTTACATTATCATTGACTATATAAAAGAAGGCAGTAAATCCTCTCACCTGTAATGATCTCGACTGCACATCTTTGGCTGCTTTTTTGAGTTTCACCAACTAGCCTTTCCAAATGGCTTTTAAATTGCTCAATAAATGTGGTACCAAAATTCCTGAAGAGACCCTGAAATTATCATTTCTCGCATTAATGAAAGTAAATTTTGTGTCAATATCTTTGATGAAAAGAAACTGTTGTCCTGGTTTCCTGCTTCACTTCACAATCACTTAATAAAATTCATATCCATGCAATATAAAATCACTAACCTTGAACATCCAGAATCGACGAGTGTTAAAGCCATCACGTTCTTTGTTTTCTTCCAGAGAGAGGAAAGAAATCAACTTCTCTACTTTCTCCTTTGATGAGAAGAAATCATAGATTTCTCTCTCTTCTTCTTTTAATTCTTCTCTTTCCCTGTCTAGATTTGGCTGCTGGGATGCTGGGGCATATACCTTCAGTTTCCTGAAATACAAAAATTAATTTACAGGGTCAGTAGAACAGTTCTTAAATATCTAAGCAAAGTTTGAGATACTTAAAAAATACTAATTTTGGATGACTAATTTACAGTTCTAACTATTGCTTGTTACACTGAAATGACCTGAATAAATTAAACAAAATGAAAGTGCTAGTAAGGAGATTTCAGATTTCAGCGTCATGGCAGTTTTGATGTTGGGGGAGAGTGAGTCGATGCTTCTTTATTGTATTGAGTAATAACTCTATTCAGTTAGTGACGATGAAAATTACAATCATAATTACTTTAACTGCTGTGACATTCAGCAAAATTGGTTTAGTTTAGAATCCTAAACACAAATGGCACCATTCACAGTCTCTAGCAATCACTGTCTTCAGAGAGTGATGAAATCCTGCTCTATATTAACGGTGATGTACGATGTGTAGGCAGAGTGAGAAGAGGTTAGGTGATACAGACCATGTCCATCTTCTATAATGTGTCCTTGTGCCAGTCTGGCTGCCTTTACTGTGGCACTCGCAGTCCTAATTCAACTTTCCATCTTTTTCCTCAACTTTTCATATAATCTTGATTGTGGATGGTATTTCTTTTTCTTTTAGATAGTTTACAAATAAAAAAAGAAAAGAAAAAAAAACCTACATTCTTAGACTACTGCAACATTGATAAAGCCTGTCATGTGGTACACATAAATCTCACAATACAGTAAAACACACAAAAAATACAAGCACAAACATGGCTCTGGTAATGCATGAAGTTTCCTCGTTCTGAAATAAAACCCATCTGGGATGTCGCACAGGTGACACTAGTGCCCGTCCTATTGACTGGGCAAGCAAGTATATTTCCGTCTGAAATGGCTTAACATATTATACTTCACTTACTTAGGCCAGGTGTACCAGCCATGGAAGGTTTTCTCCACAAATCTGGGTTCTTCCCATTCCTCCTCTGAGGTGATTTTACTGCTACTGTCAAACTGCATCCACCTGGAAATTAGAGAAATCAGTAGCTATCCCTTGTAATTATGATCAAGCCCTCTTTTTAACCCATTCGCACCAATTGACGTACTGACAAGTTTTGTGTTTTTTGCGTCAGACGCCGGGGACAAGATATGAGGGCAAAGCCGTTGCTCGGGGTGAGCAAGCGGGCAGCCCAGGCCCGCGGCTTGTGCATCCGAGAATCTCGAGGCTTATGCGTTCGAAAACCCCAGTAAGCCGGAACCGCCCTGGCGTGAATGGGTTAATGGATAGGGAAAATCAGCACATGGTTATTCAATATAAGTTGCCCCCTTAGCAATGTTTTTCAGTGAAAAAAAATTAATCATCCTTATTTTAGAACATCAAATATTACTTTTGTGTCAAAGTCAGTTAAACCTACTTGTTATCAGGCCTGGAATCACCAGGCATCAGCGTCAGAGGAACTTCATTATTGCCACAAACTTTGTAAGGGTCAATTTCTATTTTCTTGTGGGGCCTCTTCTGGTTTTTCAAGATCCAGGGCATAAAGAACATAGCTGTCTGGAAGAAAGATAAGGAACTTAAGAACTGATATTTTTCAAGTATCCCCCAATTTATTGTTATATTATGTCTCTAAAACTTAAGTCCTTCGTAAATGACTGACTGTGGATGGCATCTAATCTTGACATGGCTTGACAGCAGATGGTATGCACTCTTGCCATATTAATGAAGACTACTCTACAGGCAGTATATATCCGAGTTATGTAATACAGCTCAGTGAAGAGGAACAGCATTCAAGAATAGGGATAAACTGGCCTTTTTTGACACTTGCTCTTGCTCTCCTTGTGCTACAGACAAGGAGAAACAAACAGCAAACAAGCAGTTTTCATTAACAGCTGGTAAACCCAAACTATCCAATAGCTAGGCTGTTTTAAAACATTCATTGCTAATGGGTTAGGACAAAGACAAAACAAAGTCCATACAGATTCTCTTGCAAACATACTAGACCACATTTCTGGAAACAGCCACACTACCCATCATCATTGACCACAGTTATAAACCATTCCTCAATAACTTTAAGACACATATATATGAAAAGAAAAAGGGATTTACTGGTACCGCCAACTTTCTTACCTCCCTGATTCTTATATTGTCATGGATGAGACTGCTGGTGAAACCCCTGACGCCCACTGCAGGGAAGGGAACGTCTGGTCGGATGAGCGCACCCAGGAGGTTGATGGTCATGTTGTGGGTCCGCCAGTGCCTGTGTGTAGGTAAAACAGATGAATTTTATTTCAAAACAAGTATTCCTGCTGTTGAAAGGGCCTTGTTTATCAGAAACTTTTGAAATAAATGGCATTTGTGTTTGTGCATACTGGGTATATAAGATGTGTGTTTGGTTGTGTGTACATAGAGCATACACACAGCAGTGCTTGAAAGGATTAAATACAATCACAACAAATATGAGCATTTCACTCACAAATTCCCAGTCTCAAGTAAGGTGATAAGCTTGGTGACCAGCTCAGTGTAGCGCTGGTGATTGGACTCCCCTCTTCGCTCTAGATCCTGGCAGGCTTTGGTTATGTGTGACTCTGGAACCAATTTGTTCTCTGCTCCTCTTCCAGTATGCATTTCTAAAATGGTTTCTGCCATCTTCACTAGAGAATCTGATACCTGGAAAATTGCAACACATCATGACTTTACTGAAAAAGTTACATCAAGTATAGTAATCCTTTGTTCTAACTACATATAAACTTTTTTTTTCTCCACTGAAATTTTACAATCTAATAGTATCATCATTTTACCAACTGCAGGTTCAATACATAAGCAAACTTTAGAAGATGATAATAACGACAATAACAACAGAAAAAAAAAACAAGAAAAGAAAAAAAAAGCAAAGAAAAAAAAAGGAAATTCCTTACATGATGATAAATAGCAAACAGCTCCATGTGATAGTAAACTGCATCAGAGAGAGCATTGAATAACCTAATGATGGAAGGCTTTTCCGAGTGCTTGGTGGCTATCAGGGCTGGCCACACCATGTTCAGGGACTCCCAGTCACGACGGACCATTAGAGGTTTACTCTGCCTTCCCAATAATAGATATAAACTGCCTGCAGGGATAAAAAGGAAGAAGGTATAAGAATGAAATTTTCTGTCTAAACATATTCAAAACATAAAATATTCTCACTTTTCTCTATTCATTCATATTTTTTGCATTGGTTGTATGAATAATTATTCCCCCCCAAAAAAGAATTAATTCATCCATGCAGGTTAACATTCCTAATCTATCCAGAACTTGAAATCTGTGTCCACTAATTCCTACCTTTAAACTGCTCATGGTTTTCAGTTGGATCAACTTTAAGGTATGTAGTAAGATCTGGCAGGATTAGCTTGTACGAATAGGGGAAATACTGGAATAATTGGTTAAGAATGTTCTGGGCTTTACTACGAACCTGAAAGACAAAAAATGGATATCTTAGGAAGAGGAAAAGCAATTGTTTAGATTGTCAACATTCATATTTGCATCCTTTACATAAATAGGCATCTCAACTCTCAGTGCTTTCATCTAGTTATAAAAATGATACTCAACCATTGGCATTATAAATGAAAAGAAACAGACTGGTTTATTAGAATGAAAGAGGCAAGGAGTCTGGTTTCAAGTCCTTCAGAATACAAAATTTAGGCTGTAACTCTCAACAACCAACAACACCTCAAATCAATACTTTTTGCTTTATCTGGGTCTTACAACACTGGTTATAAAATGCAATGATCTTCAAATTAATTAGTTCATGAATCATATTTCTTTAACTTTCTTTTTATGGCTAATTTATTTACTAATATGATTAATTTAGGTAAATTATAACTCATTAGTGAGTATAAGCAACTCATCCTTAATCAATACATTACAGTAGAGATCCATCACACTTACTTCACTGTAATGACTAGTTGAGAGATGCAATAAGTTACTCATAATGGCCTTGTGTGTAGCTGTAAAATGTAGAGTACTATTCTCGAGCATGCGACTTTCTTGTTGCAGAACTGCACGTTCCACCAAGAGGGAGCGAATATGTTGCTTGTTGCGGGCAAGCTTGTTTGCGAGCGCATCCTTGATGAACTGGAAGCTCTTCCAGCGAGCATCAAAATCATCCTTTGAGACTCCGTGGAATAATATCAACCCATGGTAAATCTGAAAGAAAGACATGTCACAGTATGCTATCTCACATATGGCAAGTCAAAAGTGACACAGACACCATATACAAAATATAAGAAACTTCTAAAATCAAGTACATGAACCTAAGAAAACAACCCAAACAGAGAGCAAATCTGTTGAACCTACATTTATGGCACGGCTGAGTGATTTTGTATCATCAGGTACTTGGGTGAGTAGTCTGTCCACTAATTCTAGAATTACATCAGCCACAGCCTTGCGGACATTGCTGGGTAGACCTTCTGCGTCAAGTTCCACACGAAGCACACGTTTTCCGGTGATAAACTTGCTGTTGTCCTTTTTCACAGCCATCTCCACTCTGGAAATCATAATAATGGTGATACAAATATATTCTGAAAACAACTGACAGGAAAGGTTTATGAAATAAAAATAAAAATACATTACTCAAGCTAGAGATTGTCATCAAGTATAAATAATTCAAAACTTCCACTTTCCTATTGACTTAACAATTATATGAATGCACATCTCTCTCTCACACTTCAAACAGGAAGACTGAACTTGGGCCATACATACAGTGTGAGTGGCTCCTCCTCCCAATGGGGTAATGCTACTCCAGCTCCCAGTAGGATGTCCAGCACAATGCTTAGACTCTGATGCAGAACTTCCCTGTAACAGAAATCATTTGGAAGTCAAATAAATGATGTGTCACACAGATCTAAAAATTAGTTTTCATGCTTCCAACAAACACATAATTTAAATAAAACCTCTATTTTTGTGGACTTATGAATAACTGAATCAATATCAAGTTTTCTGCTGCATCATACAAATATGAAAGGAAATAAAGAGATCACCCATTTCAAGGTTCAGATATAAAGGGCATATTCATTTACCCACAGACTCAAGAAAACCAACCTCGCAACCTCCTTTTCACCCTTGGCCACTTGTCTCAGGAGCGTAAGTTCCGGCACGAGGAAGGTGCGTACAAGGGTGGACATTGCCTTCTCCTCAGGCTCTCCCGGTTCAATCCAATTTAACCCCAGATTGTGAATGTCTCCAGCTTCTCCCCAATGCTGTCAATCAAATTTCATAAAAACTTTAGTCAATATCGTTAATTTGCATGAAGGCTAATATTCGCCATCATTGGTATTACACAACTTATGGAGTAAGCAATAGAGAAAATAGTATAGTATAGCAAGTATAATTACATAACAATAACAGAAAAGATAATGGCACACATACCCTTATTGGAAGAAATTCATTAAGTGGCACATCCCACTTGTGAGGTATGGACCGGTATTCCGAAGGGATGGTAATGCCCAGATATTTGAGCAAATATCTGAGAATGGAGCCGGCAAGATGATATCCTTCTCTGCTTTTTAGATGCAACGTCAAGGTTAAGACCTGGGTTATTTGTGGAACATATTCTACCAGGTGCATGCCACTGCATCTCACAAGCTGGAACGCAATAAAATAACAAATTATTCTCAATTCGAGCAATAGAAAGGAAAACAGAAATAACTAACATATTAAAGATACCATAATAAAGCAGACTTCTATTGCAAAAAAAACAGTTGTATGGAGTAATTACCATCTTGCTTTTAAGTTGTAAATGAGAAATATACAAGTCCTTTTCACAGAAAATATATCAAAACATTGTTGAACAATTAGCTAATTGAACACATTTGAGCAAAAGTGTCAAAAGCATTACAAATGATTCAAACCTCAGACAGGAGGAGGAGGTTGAACAAGAGCTCATCATCAAGGTTCTCCTCTTTCTGGACTTCCTCATTGCTGGTCAAGGTGATCAGGAGGCGACACACGCCAGGAACAAAGACTTTCAGAGCTTCTTGTGGATTGACCTGTGAGAATTAGAAGCTCTGTATACTATAATCATAAACTAAGTAGATGGTCACTTGATTTCTTTCTTTTTTTTTCAAGGAGCTTATAAGTATAGATTTTGTTACAAAGAAATTCTTTATTTACATATTAAAACACTGCATTGAAAAAAATGCATCATAAACTTCAAGGTGAACAATGCAAAGGGAAGTGCATACCTTCACAGCTGAGCGGCACATATTTGCCGCAAACTTTCCTGCAACATGAATCTCTATCATCTTCCCTTTGATGAAAGACTGAAGCCGCTGCAGTGCTGCCTAGTAAAATACAATGTCATCAAAAACTCTGCTACAAAAATGGATTATACAGCCAACTTTCAAAACTCAATCTAAAATTTCTCCAAGAGTTATGAGTTCAAGTCACATCAGTTTTACCATAAAAATTTAATGAACTAGTAGTATAGGTAGAGTACTCTTACCCTCGAAGAGCACATACCTGATATATACTTGGATGGGCTTGAGTGAGAATGGCTGAAAATGTTGAGGAAAGCCCCATCTCCAACATGTTCTCCTCCCTGTTCATCTTCTCCGTTTCGCGGTCAAGTTGCGTAATTTGCTCCAGTGCAGAATTTTCAATCAGCACAAAGCAACGATCCATGAACTGCAGGACAAAATCCTCAAAGCTGGCTGTCTGCAGGCACACTTCTTGTTCTATCTGGGGAGAAAGGAAACAATCATTGTCAAAGATAATTCTAGGTGGACCATTCTTTCCTTCAATTAAATAATTTAATCTCTCTTAAAATCTATATTTAAGAGTCAACCATAAACATGAATATCAATAATGATGATAATAATAATAGTATTATAATTATTTTTATAGTAATAAAAATGATTTTTAAGAAGATAAAAAAATCCCCTACATCAAGCTTTTCTTAATAATAACCTAAACCCTTCCATGATGTGCTACATCTTATGATGTATATACAGCCTGGGGTAGGCATCAAAAGATGTATCATGTGTTTTCTATTATTTTCTGGACTTGTGGTATGATATATGTCTATATATGGTATAATAGTACTGAGATACTAATTAACATTTAGTATGATGCCCTAGTTACACAAGGGAAGGAATAAATAGCTTGTAATTTCAGATGAAAAATGCTGCACAAAAGTGATCCCACCCCATGATATATGCCCATCACTGAATAGTTAACTCATTGGCGCCAGGTGACCAAGATATCACATCATGAGCTCTCCTTCATAGCATTCATTTTAGAGCATTACATATGACTATACTCATACAAGTTCCATTTTTATAGATACATTTATCTTCACTTGTGAAAATAATGTAAACAAATACATAATCCTCTAATCATCACTCCGTTGAATCAGGCACGTGAAAAACACTCTAAGAGGCACATCAGAGCATCACGTCAGGAGAGATCTCATGCTTAGTCGCCCCATTTGCTTGTTATCCAGCCAGTGGGAGTGGCATTACCTAAATATAAGTTTCAGAGTGAATGAGTTAGTGTAAATAATAAGAGAAAATCATCTTGGCTGGAAACCTTACCTCTGTCAAGTCGCTGGCCTCATCGATGGCACTTGAGCAATCAACAAAAGGCACGAGTGTCACCAGGGTGTAAATAAACTGGAATGTTACCTGTGAGAAAGAAATGATTAATAGCAAAATAAAATAATACTCAAATTAATAACAATTGTTTACTCTAAACAAAATACAAAAATTCATAATCTGAAAACAGTATGGATATAACTCTTTCCCACCTAAACCATACAATCACAGGCAATAAGGCACTCATAACTATTTGCTGATTTCTTTACTTATCATCTTCTACCATTCAAGTTATTCAAAAAGAGGAAAACCATGAATATACTTTCATGTTTACACTTCTTTTTCTCTGTAAGGGAAGAGGAGAAATAAGATAACCATAGACTGAACATTATCCTTCAATCTCTCTTACAATTGCCTCTTATTAACCCATTGCAAACGGGGATAAATTTGCTTGCCCAGCCTCCAGGATAGGTTTTATTTTAAAGAGAGACTGCTTGAAGCAATATAATTTGAATCTTCCCAATCTCTTTCAGTCATTCATTGTAAAACTAGAGCGGTTTTTGTGTTTCATTTTTTTGTGTGTTTTATTGAGTTCAGAGACTTATATGTGCCATATGACAGGCTCTATCAGTGCTGCAATAGACTAAAATTGTAGTAGATTATCCATATTAGCTCATTAATTTCTATATACTCAGTGTGATAGAAGTATCGCTGTTTTATGGGAGGACAAAAGGCAACTTTATTTTTTCGTATTTTTGTGCTCTCATGAACGAATATAAAACATATAACCACCTACAATAAAGATGACAAGAAGAGGTAGGGAAGAGGAATGAAACCTGTGCTTGTGACTGTGAGTGCCACAGTGAAAGGCATCCATATTGGCACAGGAGCACATTTTAGACACTGGGAATGGATTGAGTCACCTTCCTCTTCCCATTATGCCTGCACATCCTTCAACAGCGGTACTTTTGAGCAAGAGTTAGTCAACTTAGTGTGTGCCATTGCTCTATAAAGATGGAGTTTGCAAGAGACCGTGGATGGGTGCCATTCAAGGCTCTCTCTCCAGCTGGTACTAGGAAAGAGTGGTGCCATCTAGGTTTTGGACATTAAGCTAGCACGATATTACGGTAATTATAGTAATTATGATTGCAGTAGCCATCATCACTCGTTCCTTTTTCATAGCAAAATAATATAGCACAATGATCCAAAATCCCTGAACGTCATGTATGTCATGACGCCCGTCGTCAGGCCAAAGCTCCTACATCATGTATGTCATGACACCCATCCGCAATGGGTTAATACAATGACATCTGAATAATGGATAAAGGAATGAAGAAATTTGAGAATATCAAATCAACAAATAAAATAAATGAATAAAAAAAATAACCCATTGGCCAGTTTATAATTCCACAATAGTATCAAAAATAAACCAAGAAATTACATCTACATACCATACACTTCTTTATGTCATTGGGGTCGATTCCAGGCAGCGTCTGGAGCAGGAGGGGGATGACATGCCTCTGTCCCTCTGGGTAATACTTGCCACCCTTGACCATCGCCCGAGCCACGCACACCACGCACTCTAAGGATGCCGTCAATCGGTGGGGCTCAGTGGTAGTTTCCAGCGAGGAGTACAACCTGATTTAAAGATTCATGCATATTCTTATAACAAATTCAAGGCATCTGATGGAAGGTTTAACTTTCGAGCTAAAATGATATCTAAAACTATTTATGACACTGGGAGAAATTTTAAACATTATAAATTAAGTAGATTGTATACACTGAAATCGCAACAGCTGGCACCTCTGCAATATACTCACTGTTCTAGTAGTGGTGGTATGACGATTTCTGGCCGCAGGAGAGAGAGACGATGAAACACAACACCAGCATCATGCGAACCAGTATGCGAGAACATTGCTAGCATTGCAGGTGTCTGAACACATCGTACGAAGGCTGTAATTTCGTCTTCAGTCAATTTTTTCTTAGGTTCAACTCCTAGTTCCCAGGATGGCTTCATGTATCGCTCCCTGTGTAATGAAGTAAACAAAAAAAAAGAAGATAAAAATATAAAAGAAAATCAGACAATGAGAAGTTAACTAACAAGGACACCAAAAACTTAGAAAAAATTATTCTCAACACATTCTTCTTCACTCATAAGTAAAGAGATAATAACCGATGTAATCTTCTGATGAAGAGGAGAGTGAGTTTGTTGAGGAACTCGTGTAGGTGGCGCGTCCAGGGTCCTGAGTTGGAAGGGTGGTAGTACGATTCTAGAGACTTAAAGAGTCGCTCTAAGTGTTGCTGGGTTTTACTGCCTCCTCCCTGAATATGGAGAATGTAATGAAGTCAGTTCAGTAAATCTAGGCCACATGTACGTAAATTAAAAATAGAACATTTGGAGACAATTAATACTGGCTATTTAATCTAAATATAAAATTAAAAACAAGGAAAACAAACTCACCAAATTTGCAATAATAAACATGGAAGAGGCAAAGCGATCCAGTCCATCACCTTTGCCAACATGTGTTTTCTTGTACGTCACAGGTAAGTGGAAAGACCTCAGCACCTGTTGTATAAAGGAGATCTATTACATTTTCCTGCTATAATAACTAACTACTACCCTGCCTCTACAACAAAAATAAAGTCATGATACTGCAAGGCATTAAACCCAACCCCCTTTTTAAAAATCTAAACTGCTCTAATATCATTCCACATAAATCAACTGAGTCATACCTTTGTGAAAACCATTGATAGGTGTTCTTCCCAATCAACATAACCGATATTGTGCCACGCAAGCCTTGCGAACAGCCAGAACATGCTGTTCTCCCAAAACGAGAAGTGGTTGTTGTGGCAAGCATTCCAGATACCTAAGTATAGCACAAAACCATTATTTGTTATTCTTAGCAAATGCATTAGTTATGCTTGATATTGTGTATTCTTTTATTTCTCTGAATTCTAATCAACAATCTTCTATGAAAAAAGAAAACAAAAATCTATCTAGTTTACACTTGCCTAAATGGCAAGAAAAATATACAAATGAATATATCAATGAAAAAGTCTATATATATATGCTAAACAATGTTTTTGAAAAATCCTCCATACTGATAAACATTCAAAATGCCAACTAATCTAAAAGAAACTGGAGTAAAAAAAATATATATATAAATAAATAAGTGAATAAATAAATAAATAAATACAACAAAGTACAATCATAGTTACAAGACTATCTTTAATAAAACTAGCCATAAAAAAAAAATCAAACAAAAACACACAAAACAGATAAAGCTCACTCACCTAACATCTCGTCCTTCCACAGTTTCCAGCTGATGTCCGCTTGGTGTGGCTCGAGAGATGTGGGGAGAAAGAGCTCCAAGTACATCATAGCCCTCTGCATAGTCATGTCGAAGGGGCATATCATGGGACGCACTTGCTCGAGGACTTCCGATGTCGCCTCAGGTGGGAAATACGTCCGGCACACTCTGATCATGCTTTTGATGACGCACTCGAAACTCCTGAAGTGACAGAACACAGGCGTTGGTCTTTGAGGAAGGGACATTGGAAGAAAAGAGTTCTGTTAAAGTAGTGTTTACGATCCTTTGGAACATGACCTTTCCTAGTATCAATTTACGTTTTCTCCCATCTACCTTGACAAAACAGCCTATTGTGTAAATGTCAGTCTATTAATCACTCAATATTTCTACCCTCCCATTTATAAATGTATATGTATACATGTGTGTGTGTGTGTGTGTGTGTGTGTGTGTGTGTGTGTGTGTGTGTGTGTGTGTGTGTGTGTGTGTGTGTGTGTGTGTGTGTGAGTGTGTGCGTGCGTGTGCGTGAGTGTGTGTGCGTGCGTGTGTGTGTGTGTGCAAGTGTGCGTGAGAGTGTGCGTGAGAGTGTGCGTGCGAGTGTGCGTGCGAGTGTGCGTGCGAGTGTGCATGCGAGCGCAAGCCTGTGTGTGTGTGTGTGTGTGTGTGTGTGTGTGTGTGTGTGTGTGTGTGTGTGTGTGTGTGTGTGTGAGTGTGTGAGTGTGTGAGTGTGTGAGTGTGTGAGTGTGTGAGTGTGTGAGTGTGTGAGTGTGTGAGTGTGCATGTATTCATGTATGCATGTTTGCATGTGCGTGTGCATGTATGCCTAGGTATGTGCGTGTGCATGTGCGTGTGTGTGCATGTATGCATATGCAAGTGCATGTGCGTGTGAGTGCATAACTATATTTGCATTCAGAGCTGGAGTGAGATAATGAAAGCATGGAGATTTTGAAGGTCAATGGGTTCCAAAAGTAATAAGCAGCTTTCATCATCTTGAACAGAGCTTACAAAAAATTACTTCCAAATATTACATCTAAAACTGTTGGTTTTCTCTTAAAATCTTACAATTATGTAATATATGTATAAATGTGCATGTATGAATAAGCAATCCTTCACTCTCACTCTCACTCTTTCTCACTTTCTCTCTTTCTCACTCTCTCACATATATAATTATATTTCATACATACTCAGCTACCTACTGTGATTGTTTATTAATAAGTATCAAGATGCAGGAAATGGCTACATAAACATAGATGTTAATATACTCTTGGAATATATTCAAGAGGAATTTACATTTAAATAGAAAAGTACACAAGTCCATACTTGCACACATATAAAAGCTTGTATACCTTACTCTCCCCTCTCCTCCCTCCCCCCTCTCTATCTCATTTAATAAGAGCATATGATCAACTTTAACAGGAATGATATACCATACAAAGTGAACAGACCATGCAAGATTACACTACATTTCAAGTGTATATATATACTAGAGGTTTTTATAGCTGATAGGTTATCAAGTACAGAGTATCTGCACAGATAGAGAATGGCCTTAGTGAGTGAGTATAAGTGTGCATGAGGGAATACATATGTGAGTTTATATTCATATAAAGGTATAGTGTCTGTGTGTATTTATATTGTCAGTGTGCACGCATATGTTTATGTCAACATCTGTTCCTGAACTTTATTCATAAGGAATACGTCATAGAGGTATAGATACACTTCAATATCTAATCATTTTAAATTAAATGTTTAATCTTCAACTCCAACAGATCTATCATTAGGCCTAATCTCATCAATTTAGTCAACAAAGATATCAAAATGCAATCATCAGAGAAATATCCAACACAACCAAATGATTTTTTAAATAGCATTTCAAAATAAAAATGTATATATATATATAAACATCGTTGTCAAGCAACGACAACACTTGCTTTGAATTTAACACTATGACAGTTTCTATTCATCAAATCATTCATATGTATATTTTATATACATATATATAAAAATAGTAAAGAAAACAATATCCAACATTATTCTCAGAAAAAAAATGCATTATCTTGTGGATAGGACATCCTACCACTTTGCTGTTCATAATCATTATATTTTCTCTAACATTCAATGATACTGTCATCCATCAGTACCAACCTATTCCTTTCCTCATAATCTACAATACATAAAATTCATTATCATGTTTAAAAATTGAAAAATAAGCAAACAAATTATATAAATAACAAGAGAAGTGGCTGTAGATATGCAGAAATCCCTACCCCCCTCAAAAAAATAAAAATAATAATAATAACTTCAACAGTAGAGATATATGACAATTCCATTCACTTATTTTGGCATTTTCAATGTTCTATTTTAATTCAGCACACACTAGCATGCATAATAACACATTTCATCATGACTCCTACATCAGGAGTGGAACACAATAGGATACAAATTATTTCCTTGCATTCTGTACTCTTTTTTTCTACTTCAGACTGGAATAAAAAAAAAAACTACCAAATTCAATGTAACTATAAGTAAAGACCACATAATATAACTTTAACTTGTCTCCTTTTTTTTTCCTTCTCAATATACTTTCATACTTCTAATTTCTCTCTTCATGTAAAAACATTTTGAAGTCTATGGTTTTATACACATAAAAAATATCCATTATATACAGGTGATTTTATGTTCATTCTCATGCCAACATCATAAAAAAAACTCTAAAGCAATTACTGCAATAATTCACTGTTCAAAGGACTTAAAATCATTCTACATTCCGTAAGCTTACATTAACAATAACACATAAATCTTACCTGCCAAGATGATTGTAAGAGATCTATGTTAAGGTTATTGATGAACAAATCATGATAAAAGAAAAAAAAAGGTGTGTGTGTGTGTGTGTGTGTGTGTGTGTGTGTGTGTGTGTGTGTGTGTGTGTGTGTGTGTGTGTGTGTGCGTGTGCGTGTGCGTGTGCGTGTGCGTGTGCGTGTGCGTGTGCGTGTGCGTGTGTGCGTCCGTGTGTGTCCGTGTGCATTTGCGCGTGTGTGTGCGTGCGTGTATGTGTATTTACGTGCATGAATGTTTATGTGCATGCGTGCTTGCATGCATGCATGTGTGCGTGCATGCCAGTGTGTGTGAGTTTGTGTGAGTTTGTGTGTGTGTGTGTGAGTTTGTGTGTGTGTGTGTGTGTATGTGTGTGTGTGAGAGTGTGTGCAAGTGCGTGTGCATGTGCGTGTGTGCGTGCGTGTGTGTGTGTGTGTGTGTGTGTGTGTGTGTGTGTGTGTGTGTGTGTGTGTGTGTGTGTGTGTGTGTGTGTGTGTGTGTGTGTGTGTGTGTGTGTGTGTGTGTGTGTGTGTGTGTGTGTGTGTGTGTGTGTGTGTGTGTGTGTGTAAGTTCTAATAAAACATTTAAGTGCTTGGCTTCATCATTATTTTTACTGAGACTAGAGAGGAAGTAAATTCATGCTGTAAATTTTAACACTAAGTCATCATGTAATAAGATAATGGTTTATTTCTTCATTAATTCTCCTAAATTAGGAAATATAAATTAAATTCCCCTTTACAAATTACATTGCAGTATTTTTTGTCAAAAATTCAATTTACTTTTCAGACTAAATGTGCTCTTAAAATACAAAATGTGGCTGGAATTTGTGGTATCACATTCAACTCTAATGTCAATCACTGATTTGCTTTACTCTATCTCTTTATATCTATGCATGGACTGTTCAACTACAGTCATTAAATTTCAAAACTGAAAAAAAATGTAAATACTGAACTAATTGCAGAATTCCATAATGTCAAGTGATCTATCTAAAATATTGGTAACTGACTCAGATAATTTCCATTTTAGTTATGTGTGGAAGCATGTATGTATATATTTGTACATCCCAGAGGATACATCAAAAATCAATGGCCAAAAGATTTAATCTTTGTGACAGAAAGCAATAGTTTTAGAAAGAAGGGTGTGGCTAGTCATGTATGTCCTCAACTCTGGCTTTTGGCAGGACAGTGCTCTATCTTTGTGCCGATTACTGGGGTCAGACAACAAATAGGGAAAAAATTGTAATGTAATGAAGATACTGATAAATATATTCATCTGGAAAATCATATGTAATTATAGAGGAAAAAGGAAAAAGCTTTACTTGTTTCATAACTATAATCAGTGAAGAACTGTTCACCCATTCGCACCAGTTGACCTGCTATAACGTTCAGTGGTTTTTGGGTCAGACACCGGCGACAAGATGTTTGGTCAAGGCCAGTGCGCCAGATAAGCGGACGTTCAACGCTCGCTCGCGGCTAGTGCGCCCGAGAATCCCGAGGCGTTAGGCTTATGCATTCAAATACCCTGGCATTCTGACCATTTAGAGCCGGAATAACCCCAGCATGAATGGGTTAAAAAAAAAACACTAATGCAAAACTCAGAATGTAGTGAATGATTAGTCTATCTAACTTCAAGAAGGTTGGACTTTACCGAGTCTTATAATCTTTAACATCAAAATCACTGGCTACTTAAATTAATGAACGTAAATCAAAATGAATACCAGCTATTGAACTGAACTAGAAATAAGTTTGGCCCGTACTTGTCAAATCACTTCAACATCTACATCAGTCTTAAAATTAATGCAGAACCAAAACAACAAAAAATTATGGTTACAATATAAATTGCATGCCAGCTTTTGAATGAACCTAGAATTACATTTAGTCACTAATTTTAAGACCATTTCTATGAAATACTGAAATTAATGGTTTTAACTTGTTCAATCGGATGAAGCAAGCCTGTGTTAGCATCAAGGCAATAAGCCATGGTCTCACTTGGTCCAAACTTGTCAGCCATGGGCTGCCTAGTGCTTTTTAGCTCAAGCATTAGCTTAGAGTAATCGTTGGTCCAGAAAGATTTCTGTAAAAAATTTCTAGATATGATGAACCAGTGCCTTCTTCGGGCTTCAATGCGTATTCAATAGTTCTATTTTTGAAGACCTCATACTCAAGAGATTAGAATAAAAATAAAGTGACTAGTATTATGAATTTCCTGAAACTGACTTTTTATCATAAACTGTTGTCTGACCTCGATCAGCAGAGTTATGCCCCATCTTTACTTTCTAAGTCTAGTTCTCTCCATTTCTATAACTCAAATATTTCTGTCATTGCTTGCTGATACACTCCAGGAGGATCAACTAATTATAGCTACAGAACAAGAGAAAGAGAGCAAAGATAGAGAGGCAGAGCAAAAGAGAGAGAGAGAGAGAAATAGAGGGATAGGAGAAATAGGGTGAAGCAGTGAGACGTGGGAAGTGATACAGGAGAAACAAACACAAACTAAAGCAAGCATGCACTTCTATGTTCATTCAAGATTTCTATAAAGTTGTACAGAGTTGTGTGTTTGTGTATTTTTTTTGTTTTTTCACTCCTATCTCTGATCTTAATCTTCTTAAATCTTTAGTCATCATTTCTCCCTAGACTTTGCTGATCATTGTTTGAAAGGAAAAGAAAGAGTCATAAAACCATCAAATAAGACAAAAAAAGGTCAATCTGATGATAAAACTGAAAAGAAAATACTGTATTATTCCTGAATTCTAATCTATAAACTGTTGATCCGTTGCCCCTAACAATACAGACATGAGGTTCTAAGTTCCCACTAATAAAAAAAGAACAAAATGAAGTAACTGAATAAAAGCAAATAAAATAAAATAATAATAATAATAATAGAATTAAGAAAAACAAAGGGTGACAAGAGGAGCAGGCTTGAAGGACAGCAGGAAGAGAATGAGACGGCTTGGCATAACTTACGATGTTTCTCCCTTCCTACGTCTAAAGAAACGACTGGCTGGCCTCCTGGTCCGCCTGAAAGGGAGTCACGACGGAGGGTTCTTAAGAAAGGAGTGAGGCTCATTGTCAAGGATGCAAGCTTTCAATTTTCTGTTTTTTTTACATTCCTTTTTTTTTTTCTCTCTCTCTCTTTTACTAACAACAAAACTAGGATCAGAAGGCAAATTGAGCAAGTGAAGACAAATGACTTTGGGTATCATACAATAATTAATGAAAATGCAGGCTAGTTTTTTCTGCCTTTTTTTGAAAGCCTTGACAAAAATCAATTCACTCTATAAATTTTCAACTTTGTAAAACCCCACAATGATTATAAAATAAATAAAAGAATGTTCCATTATACAAATATATATATATATATATATATAATAACCATTACATAACGTAAAACATAGAGGTAATACAAATCATACATTAGATAATTTCAATTAATCTTGTCTTACACCAACCATATTCATTAGACTTCACAACACAAAATATTAATTGAAGAGAGGAAACTTCCTTCAAGACAACAGCCCTTAAAGAGGACAGTCACCAGCCTGCAAGTTAAGATTACCATCAAAAGCTTGTATCGAGGATAATAAACACTCACTGTACTAGCCACTTAAAAATGCAAATCAAAACATGATGAAAAGGAGAGGAGGGAGCCACGGCAACACAAATTGCTTTCAGTTAAGAGCTAAGCTGTGGTAAATTATAAAAGCTACATTTGAAAAAAGGCAGGTAAGAAAATGCAAAGCTTACCTCCAGTGATAAAATAGCAGTATAAAAAGCACAACACAAAAGCAACTCTTGCCAAGACAGTCTCATGAAATGTCACTGAATAACTCCTCTCAAGAAGACAGCCACAGGTCAAGGGAGAAGGTACCAAAGCCTCCTTAATAGAAGTATAAGATTGTGACAGAAACAAAACAGAGCTCATTTCACTAAAGGCATGCACAGCTTTAATTTTGTCTGGAAAAGCAAACCAGCTGTAAATAAAGTATGAGAATCATAATCACAGACAAAACAAGGGAGATGG
>BOPN01004957.1:10000-27500 GCA_017312705.2 Penaeus japonicus | reverse complement strand
TGTGTGCGTGGGAGACTCTGTGTGTGTGTGTGTGTGCGTGGGAGACTCTGTGTGTGTGTGTGTGTGCGTGGGAGACTCTGTGTGTGTGTGTGTGTGCGTGGGAGACTCTGTGTGTGTGTGTGTGTGCGTGGGAGACTCTGTGTGTGTGTGTGTGTGCGTGGGAGACTCTGTGTGTGTGTGTGTGTGCGTGGGAGACTCTGTGTGTGTGTGTGTGTGCGTGGGAGACTCTGTGTGTGTGTGTGTGTGCGTGGGAGACTCTGTGTGTGTGTGTGTGTGCGTGGGAGACTCTGTGTGTGTGTGTGTGTGCGTGGGAGACTCTGTGTGTGTGTGTGTGTGCGTGGGAGACTCTGTGTGTGTGTGTGTGTGCGTGGGAGACTCTGTGTGTGTGTGTGTGTGCGTGGGAGACTCTGTGTGTGTGTGTGTGTGCGTGGGAGACTCTGTGTGTGTGTGTGTGTGCGTGGGAGACTCTGTGTGTGTGTGTGTGTGCGTGGGAGACTCTGTGTGTGTGTGTGTGTGCGTGGGAGACTCTGTGTGTGTGTGTGTGTGCGTGGGAGACTCTGTGTGTGTGTGTGTGTGCGTGGGAGACTCTGTGTGTGTGTGTGTGTGCGTGGGAGACTCTGTGTGTGTGTGTGTGTGCGTGGGAGACTCTGTGTGTGTGTGTGTGTGCGTGGGAGACTCTGTGTGTGTGTGTGTGTGCGTGGGAGACTCTGTGTGTGTGTGTGTGTGCGTGGGAGACTCTGTGTGTGTGTGTGTGTGCGTGGGAGACTCTGTGTGTGTGTGTGTGTGCGTGGGAGACTCTGTGTGTGTGTGTGTGTGCGTGGGAGACTCTGTGTGTGTGTGTGTGTGCGTGGGAGACTCTGTGTGTGTGTGTGTGTGCGTGGGAGACTCTGTGTGTGTGTGTGTGTGCGTGGGAGACTCTGTGTGTGTGTGTGTGTGCGTGGGAGACTCTGTGTGTGTGTGTGTGTGCGTGGGAGACTCTGTGTGTGTGTGTGTGTGCGTGGGAGACTCTGTGTGTGTGTGTGTGTGCGTGGGAGACTCTGTGTGTGTGTGTGTGTGCGTGGGAGACTCTGTGTGTGTGTGTGTGTGCGTGGGAGACTCTGTGTGTGTGTGTGTGTGCGTGGGAGACTCTGTGTGTGTGTGTGTGTGCGTGGGAGACTCTGTGTGTGTGTGTGTGCGTGGGAGACTCTGTGTGTGTGTGTGTGTGCGTGGGAGACTCTGTGTGTGTGTGTGTGTGCGTGGGAGACTCTGTGTGTGTGTGTGTGCGTGGGAGACTCTGTGTGTGTGTGTGTGTGTGTGTGCGTGGGAGCCATATCTGGCTGACTTATCTCTTAATAGATAAACTTCAGACAACTATACTGGGTCAATAAGAAAAAAATAACGTCTATGAACACCATCTTCCAGCCTATCCAGCTTTCCATCTATGTAAATAAATAAACAGATGACAGATCTGGGTAAATGCCAAGGATAGGGTTGTTTGAAGAGAGAGGAAAATGGCCAGAGGAAAATGGCCAAGTACAAGACAAAGGACACCACCATTTCGCTTCACAGAGTCCGCAAATCTATGCTGGTTTAATTATGCACGTCGTAGCAAACAAAACTCCACCTTATGTGTTCTAACAAAGTGAGAGTACGTCAGGCAGCCCAAGCCTCATCTTGTCATGCAGATAAGGGGCAAGTTTGTTAGCCTTGGCCGAGAGATAAAGACACTGCTTATTGGTCCTAAATGGAATTAGTCAGATCAGAAAATAATTTGGCAAACTATGCAATTATTCTAATATAATCTAAAGGCTTCACTCTAAAAAGAGAACCACAAATGATTGTATTTCATTCAAGAAAGGTGATGCCTAGAAAATCAAGGAATAGGAAATGGATATGCTTTAGAGGAATGTTTACAACTAAATTAATGTAGAGAAATGAAATTGTCTACATAAAAAAAATATGTAAAGTACACCATTTGGGGAAGATTGTCATCATGTAAATGATACGTTCATTAATATACTCATAAAGACAATACTAACAATAATAATATCAAAAACAGAAAGTGTAACAATGGAAATAGTAAGGAAAATAATAATAATAATAAACGAGATATTCCTTCAAGTAGTCGGAAAAGTTAGACAAACCTGGACAGCTTGGCGACCCAATGGACACATCCCGGCCTTATATCACGCAAGATCACTGCTTTGGCCAAATTTATCTTAATGTTACTGAACTGCTCAACAATTTCCTCTCGAATTTCCTCAGAATAAGGCAGCAGCTTGTTGTAAATGACCTGTTTCTGGGGCTTGAACCCGAGGCCGCTGTCCTCCTCCTCCATGATTCCTTATTTCAAATACCTCTTCTCGACCTCAAAGATATGCACTCATAGTGTCCACGTCAAGTCTGAGAAGCACACTAAAACGTCGCACTTTCACGATGATTTCTGCCCTTGTGTTGCGCCATGTTGTTTACGTCACTCCAGTGCTCAAAGGTAATAAGGGGAAGGAAGGGAGGAAAGCCAGCCTAGAAATAATGGTCGAGAAAGTGATACGGTGTGCCAGGAGCCGCCAGGACAGCGCCATCTATCGCCAGAGTTTGGAGGTTCTGTGACGTCATAAATCTCGAGTGACGTCATAAGTCAATCCGTATTTATCTTTTATTTTTATTTTTATTTTAGCATACACGATGGATAGATTATTAAGCGATGTGATTACGTGCTTAGTACACGAAAAGAAGGTTTCCCACAGAGTACCATTATCATCGCTGTAACCATCATGTAATCATACGGATTTCCAGACGCAATGAAATGGTTAACGACGAAAGCTTAAGAAGATCATTTTTTTGTGTGTTATCTGCGTTTTACTTGATAGCATATTGCCGAAGGCCTTTGTCGCTACATTGCTCAGGGAAATTCATAGAGAAAAATTCTTCGGTATATTTGTATGCTTTTCTGTAATTCCCTTTGTATTCCTTGTCAATTACCAAAGGGGCACCACTGGAATGCCAAAAGGAACACATCTGTGCTTAATTAAGGCCTTAACTGACCTCAATCCACTCGTGATTCGCACTTACTCATGTGAGAGAAAGTTGGTAATAATGCAGCATGTCAGTCTTGAAACAAATGATCTGTTTGAAAAAAAATACCTTTCTTTATGTTTTTATACATGTTTTATACGTGCTCTTGGAGAATTTCCCTGTTCTGGTATCTTTACATATGATTCTGCAGTTGGATTGGTAAGCTTATTCAAAACAAGAGCCACATACATATATTGTTTGTATTCATTTATTATGCAGACAGTCCACCCATATATTGATGAAATGAAAGGCATAAATGGTCCTGTGGATGACAGGTTCGAGTTCATGTCCGCTTGCCATGATAGTGCTGTGACTCACAAGATCTGTAATTTTCCCTCTCCCCCCCCCCCCCTGCCTTCCTCTCAAACTGCTATATCTAGCGTGCCCACTTATAATTCATTCGATTGACAGCAAGGAACAATCTGGACTCAGAGAGTGATTCGTGACCGTCAGTGAGCGAAGATTTCTTTCCAATTAGGCACAGTAGATCCCAGAGACAGACATGCGTTTCAGGGGACCTCGGAATGGCGCCTGCATTAGAATGATTTCACGATCTAAATATGAAATTACAGTGTATGGACTTCATTAAAATGCAAAATAAAAATATGTTAGGTTTTACAATTTATAAATAAATAAACTAGTAACTATGTACGGTAGCCATAGGGTTAATTTAACACCACCAGCAAATGTTTAAGGGGAGGATATGAGTGTTTTTTTTTTTCTGAAGAGCTATAGCTTTGAAATTTTGATACGTTATTTGTTTGTGTTCACTAATGATATGTGAATTTCATGAAGTTTGGTTCATATTTTTTTGTGTGTGATTTATTTTGATTTTTTTTATTGAATGCACCCTACAATTTTCAATCAATCACTTTATATTGCCTAGTGCCCTAGCGCATTCGCTGGCGACCACAGAGAAGCTCTAGATTGCTTCATGGACTGACAACAGGTCGCCAGGTGTCAACATGGCTCCCGCTGCCACATCAGTATCCCTGGATTCTGACCCGGCAACTGACAAAGTGGACTGCACCAACGGAACTCCAGTGAAGGATGATGGGACGGGCATCGAGCGAACCAGAAATGACACCAAGAGTTACCGCTCCAGTGACACGGAAAACGACTTTGAAAGAGAGGAAAAAAGACTGAAGGACGACGTTATGGAATTCAACGAGGCAACTCTCGTGGATGAGGTTAGTGGCAGTGGGAATGGCAGAAGAAGGCTGCTATTCCCGGAATCTTGTGAAATGTACTTCATAAAAAAAGCTATGCAACCTGGAAAATAACCTAGCCATTTTGACCTGTTGCTAAAGGTGACGAAGGGAAGACCATATCTTACAGTAAAGAATGAAGAATTGGAGCAGTTCCTGGCATCTCACGGATATAAGGGGACAGTGCTGTTTGTTCCACATCAAGGGGTAAAAATGATGAAAGCCATTATATTTCAGTACCCCTTAGAATTGCGACAGGAAGCATGACTTCAGGATCTGCAGAGCAAGAATAGACGAAGGAGAGTGGGTGTAACCTTGCTGCTGCAATTGCGGAGGCTCGCACGATGCTGGGGCTCTATCACGCAAGGCGAGGCCAAGAGTGGAACTTAATTCCTCGGCTTCCAATAAAGAAATCGAGAAAAAGGCAAGAGGAATGTCCACCAGATGACCTGAGTAAGAGAGCATTCCTATACCGCCCCCAATGCTTGGTTGCAAGGCCCACCGCGAGGACTGCAACTCCAGGAAAAAGACGGGAATGCCTGGAATGGACAAACCAATAGTCAGACGAGAGAGGATATTACATCCAAAGAAACGACGAGGGACAGTGATGCAGATTCTCCTGTAAAATCAGCAATTGTTGGAATGTTGCATACATTAGTGCAGAGAGTAGAGTGCCGAAAGCCTGGAAGAAAGCTATTGTAATACCTATTCCAAAATCAGCGGGGGTTACAGACCTATATCTCTGACTTGCTGAATATGTAAGATGATGGAGCGAATATTATTAAATAGACTTATGTACATGATTGAAGATAAATTATCTTGTAATTCGTACGGTTTCATGAAGGGAAAGGGAACAACGGACTGTATAATCCACTGTTTATCCAATGATGCAGAAAAGTGCGGGGGTTTTATAGATTTACAGGGAGCTTTTGATAAAGCTAATGGGAAGTGATGATATATGAATTGACAAGATTAGGTGTAACAGGTAAGTTGCTGAGATGGATTGGTGACTATCTGACAGATAGGAAAGCTTGCGTATGGTTTCAAGGCTGTTTTTCAGAGAACAAAAGTTTTGAGTTGGGTACTCCTCAAGGAGGTGTTTTAAGCCAAATGCTCTTTAATGTACTAATGACCAGAATAGCTCCAGAGGAAGATCCACAGGGCGTTTAGCCAATTATATACGCAGATGATATATCGATACAATAAACCAAACAACGCCGTTTGCAAACAGCGCTGGACAGATTTACTATTCTTGCTCAAACATTGGGACTGGTCATTAATGAAGAAAAGACGAAGTTTCAGAGTAAACAAAGAGGTAACGTGCCGATTACCCTAGAACAACAAAATAGTGGAGGTGTCAACATAGATATGTACATTGGCTTCACTGCCTCAAGCAAGGATGCTGAAGTAAATCACGTACTAATGCGGTGCAATTCTCGACTGCGGCCGCTCAGGGCACTTGCTAGTCGCGGGATAGGAGTCTAGTTCACATCAGTACAGTAGAGCTCTGGTGGTTTGTGCAGCACCAGCACTTTCTATAGCTTGTCAGGGGGAGCTTGAAACCATGCAGAATGAAGCTATGCGTATTATCCTCGGGTGTCAAAAGAATGCTACGATATACATAATGAGACAGGACTGCAAAGTATTACATAGAGAGTAAGCGAGATTAATGTCATAGCAGCCGTCAGGCTCATGAGAGGGAATAGTGGAAAAAAAATAGTGAGAGATATGGCCAGTGGTATTGATAACATCAGGATTTTTTTATGGACAAGGCAAGCGATGATACATTAAGGAGCTGAAAAATGATATAGAATTTTATGACTTGAAGGACTTTTGTCGTTCGCTTCATACATCGCCCAAAGTGCCACCTTGGGAGGACCAGGAGATTAATGTAGATGTCGATCCCCTCTGTATGAATAAGAGGCTTTATGAACCTGGTCAACTTAAATCAATATGTGGTTATAAAATAGAGTCTAACTCGCCTTGATATTGCCCATGTCTACTGTGATGGGTCAGTTTTGAGGGATGACAGAGCAGGATGTGGGATTATCATCAGACAGTCCACTGCAAGGGGCGTGGTCACCACAAGGGATAAGACTAAGTAAACATATATCATCGACACAGGCTGAGTTAAGGGCAATATTGACGACACTTGAAAAGATTGAAATTATTAATAAAGATGCATTATTTTTGTGGATATCAAGAGAACACTGGATTCACTTAACAGCAGAGGCCCTGAATTCGAGCACACTGTTAACGAGTGCCGATTGATTGCACATACGCTGCGAGGCCAGTGACGTGTGATTACATTCGTCTGGACCCCATCGCATGTCGGTACCACCCTTAATGAGGCTGTGGATAGGGTAGCGAAGGAGGCAGCAAAAATGTGAGGTGGAGATTCTAAGTGTTCAGACTCTTAAGCAGGCAAGGAGCAATATCAAGAGGATACAGTTAGACTATGATGAGATTAAGAAAGGCGAGTCGATTGAGACGAGCGAAACCTTGCAACACTATATGCATCTAACGGTAAACACAGACTTCACTTATGGGAGGGGCAAGAGCAAGTGGAAAGACTCTGTGCACATGAGAATTAGGTTAGGGTATAAATACTATTTGATGTTCGGTATCTCGACAGGTGCACAGGAAAAAGAATGCAGGGTGTGTAGGTCACCAAGGTCACACACCTTAGTACACTATATCTTACAGTGTCCCATGCTTCAGATTTACAGTACAAATACTCTGCATCTATTACATAAATGCAGTTGATAACTGTGTATATTCGATTGTGACTAGCCATCTGTCGAGACCATGATAGCCCGAGCAGGATTTTAGTGAGATGTGGATGAATGCCATTTATGATAAATTATCCTGTTGAATACAAACATATTACTTGACTTTCTGATAAATTCTTTCCTCCAGGAACATACGTATGTTTTATTAACAATATGAGTGTCACATATTCAAGTATGTAATTATGTGACCTCAGGAGATGACTTAACACGATGAGGGTGATAATTTATACTGTTATATCGCTCTCCTGATCTGTAAACATTTAACAGTGTATGCTTGTGATTAATCCGCCTTTTGTTCTGTATATATTTCAACATGTTGACATAGCTGTAAGGGTTTTGTAAGATATATAAGTCCAAAGAGGGACTAAGACTGGGGTGAGGATAACCTTTGTTACCTCATCCTATTGAGATGTACGTAATCACTTGTCTCAATTTGTCTAAATTTCACTAAAATAAGTTTCTCTTATGGTAGTTTACAGTATTGTCGATGTGATGAGCGAAGAAATTATTTTCGTTATTTGTCAAAAATATTCGTAAGAAATCACACCCACATGCTCCACTTAGCAACACTACTAGAAGACAGATGCTTCAAAGGGAATCGAATGGTGTTTCAATCCTCTGGAGGGATTATTCCGACCCAATACACTCTTATTCCTATAACTATCACCATCATTTTTCATCACAAGTTGACATTCGCTGCATACAAATATATTTTATTTTATATTAATCAGTCATGATTCGAAGATTACAAAATTCGTCAAATATGTTCATTCAATCAATTTTGTTTTCTGTACGGCAGAATTTGATATCATGGTCGGTAATATTTCAAATCGAGGGGAAATTTGTTTTATTCACTAGATAAACGGGTTAGGTGGACGTGCTCAGAGCTCGGCCCAATCAGGAATAATTTTGGTCGGCCCAGTTTCCCAGCCAACTTGCCTGGGCTTCATAAAAATGTAAAAGGGAAGTCTACTCTAGACTTTATATCTACATAGTAGAACGGAAAGTAATAAACATGTGCGCTTAAAAATGCATGTGTGTTAACAGATTACACTCCCTTGGGCCCTCTTTGGTGAGGGGCCCTATTGGGAGTAATTGGTCCAATAGGCTTACAGGCGGCGCAGGTCGAATATATATCAAAGGAACAGTCAAGTGTCACTGAAGCATAAAACTATGATAAAGTTTAATTAAGATAACAATTACTGAGTGGATTAAAAAAGATCAAGATAGCTATATGAAGTCATATAATTTCACACAGCCCTTGGGGTGAGATAACATAAAGTCATTGATGGTCCCCACAATATTACACAACTTTTACTTTGAATTGGCATCAACTTTCGACTGCTAAAGGACATTGAAATGGAACAAAATGAGAACATTACAAAAGTTGTAAATGATCAAACTTTTGCCTCTCAACATTGGGATAAACTTTAGTCTTTTACTTTGTAATATGTTTATTGTGATTTGTATTTTGACATGTCACTGTACTATATTTTATCAATCACGTCAAATGAACTCGTCGAGCTTGTCTGTACTGTATTTTCGAGTGAATCAAATATTTTTACTTCTATCGATCTGAGACCTGATCTGAGATCTGAGATATGTTGGCCTTTCATTTTTTCCAAAAACTGGCAATGTGACACGATCTTACATACGGCAAGTGGCACCACGGAAAGGTGTCAGTCAGCAAGGCCATCTTCCATGACGTCATGGACTAGAGTGAGGTTCCAATTAGTATTATTACTCCGATTTTTGTCTTTCTCGTCTTGTGAAAATGGTCCATCCAAGAATCACCTTCCAAGCTCGCTCGCGATTGGTTAAAGCTCCGAGATACTGACCAATGACAATACATTCCCTTATAGCACTCCGATTGGTCCAGACGGAGAAGAAGTCTATTCTCATTGGCCAAAGGGGAGAGTAGCTGGCCAATGAGCGGCCCCTTCGCATAGCAGACGACGACACTCGGACAGTCAGCTGATGATGCAACAACAACAGTCATGGCCGCCGCCTCCGACCTCCTGGCTCTCGACTTTGAGGTTTTCGGCACCGTGCAAGGTGACTCTGACCTGGCAGCGTGTGAACGGGGAACAGACACGCGATGATGACCTTGTTTCTCACTTGCAGACTCTCCGTACACATCTCCGAGGGATCTTTTATCGTTAAATACCAAGTTTTTTCTCCCCGGGTCGGGAAGGGAAGGGGCCCTTTTGTCCTAAGTCTAAATATAAATGATCAAACTGCGTTAGACAAATAGACAAAGAAACTAAGAAAGAAGTGTCACGTCGTCGTGCAGTGGCGTCGTTGAACCCTGTTTCTTTTTTTTCTTTTTTTCTTAGACATTCATACGCATTTAAAAGATTGGTACAGTTTCCTTTGTCATAGACGTAAAGTACTCCATTGAAAAGGCCAATCAGAGGAAATATCATTTTTTTAACAACATAATCAACTTTGAAATGTTATTAGAAGCAGAAATATACATATATAAGACGTAGGAGAGGTTAATATTTCTTGGTAAATTGAAGAAATGCTAGTCACTTTCTGATGAAACATGTCTTCTAGAATATTCTGGGATAAATTAGAAATATTATGCAAGCTTTGGTTATCAAACTGATATGAAGTTGACAAAGAATAGTCAATAGGACTGGTGACATTAGATTGTTATGAAGATAGATCTTTATATAGTTGTTATTAATCACACTTTTATGTTATTTTTATTGCTTTTATTTTTCATTTTTCAGAATATTATTTTTTCCTATTTGTGCTATTTATTGGTATCGTAATCATTGCTCTCAATGTTAGTGTTATTCTGTTTTTTTTACTGTTATTTATTCCTTCAGTTGTATAACTAGGGCATCATTCCAAATGCTAATTAGAATGACTTTGCTATTATATCATAATAACTTTATCATACCATAAATCAAGAAAATAGTAGAAAATACGACATCTTAGAATGCCCATCCCCAGCCGAACATCATACTATGTGGCTCATCTCTGAAGTCTTATGCGTTTATTATCAGCGTCATTGATATTAATATTATTTTTGATATTAACCAAGCGATTTATATTTTAGAATGTATTAAAAATGATGATTGCTATTACTATTTATTTTTATCATTATTGGTATTGTTATTGCTGTTATTCTTATTTTTTAAATTTTATGTATCATATTTACCGTTATCATACCAATTATTCGTACTAATTTCATCATCATTGCTAAAACTGGTAGTAGTAGTAGTAGTATCATTATTGTTATTATTGTTTTGAAAATTAATATGATAACAACAACAGCAACAAAAATAATAGTAAATAGTAATGGCATTGATATTTTTAAAAAACATTCCAAAACCTAAATCGTTTTGGTTATATCAATATTAACAATATTGATATCAGTGATCTTGCATGATGTTTTCTATATTATTACTATTTTTCGAGTAAAAAAATGTTATTATGTTATCGTCTTTGCTACTACATATGCTGGATATATGGGAATCGTAGATAGAAATATCATGTGTTTAGTTGTGACATATGTAGCCAAGAGATAAGGAGATAACATTATTATTGCTGTTGTTATTGTTGTTATTAATTTGGCATTATTATTATAATAATAATTATTATAATGATATTATTATTAGATTCTTATTATCATTATTATAGTTATTATTATAGATATTGCTTTTATCTTTATTATAATTATTATCATTATTGTTATCATTAATATTATTATTAATCACTGTTATTTCCCTTGTATACCACACAAAAATCATGTGTTATTTTCCTTTTACTGTATATATCAGTGTGTGAGTCAGTGTGATGATGACGGAGCAGACAAGATTGGTTGATCATGCGAATGAAGGCTAACTGGAAGGCTCTAGAACTCACCTCTATCTCTGATAATATATGGGTTATGTATATATATATATATATATACATACACATACACATACACATACACATACACATAAACATATATACACACATACATAAACATATACACACACACACACATACACACACACACACACACACACACATACATACACACACATACACACACACACACACACACGCACACACACACACACATCGAGACACCCTCAATCGGTGCCCCGACATACAACAAAAACTTCCATCATAATCTGGGTATAACAGGTAGAGAAATGCGAAACTCTTTTCCTGTATAAATCATGGATCAAAAGAGAGAATAATCGAATTATTTAGTGATAGAATCAGAGAAGGGAAATGCTCGCGCTAGGCAAAGCAACGCCGGGACCAGGCCGCGGGTACGGACACCCGCGCCCAAGAGCTTTAAAGTCGGCCTGAGCTTCAACTAGCGCTGTGATGATTAATTGTCTTCCTCGGTGGCACTGCGCTCCGGCCACTTTATTCTCACCTTTTATCAGGCTGACATTATGACTTACTCGGCCGCTCGTTCGATTCCACGCACGCCGTCTTGAGCTTCGAAAGGCTTAGTGGTCGAGGCGAAGCCAAAAACGTGCGTGTTATCAAACACATTGTGGGTAGTTCGTTTGAATTCGTGGTCGCCATCTTTTTTTCTCCGTTCGTTCACCTCTATTTGGATTTATTTCGGGTCTTTAAACTACTCTTTGTATTGTTTTGTTTCACTATATGTAGATTCATTTATTTCAAATGATAATTTTCATCGTTATTAATGTACACACACACACACACACACACACACACACACACACACACACACACACACACACACAGATTTTTATGGAGAAAGAAAAACTATATTTTATCTTTGAAACATTGAGTGTAATGATTCAGTCATGCTTTTAAAGGAAGTATTTTGCTGTAAGTCTACTAAGGAAAGTGATAACCATGTATTTTTATTATTATTGATATTTGTGGTATTTCTTTGTGAGTGAAATAATTTTATTTACCTTATATTGAAATTCTGCAAATGCATGTTGATATTTTTTAGTATTTATTTATGTCTTATTATTGTTACTTTTGTTTGTTTATTTTTATTATTATTTATCTGGTATTCTTCTTATTAGTAGTATTAATGTACTTGCCATAATTATTTTTATTATTATCATCATTATTATTGTTGTTAATATTATTATGGTTACCATTACCATTCTTATTTTTACCATTAATACTATTATTATTTTTATCATCATTGCTATGCTTAGTATTATTACCACCATCATTATCATCATCATTATTCAACTTAACTGAGTATGAAAGAACACTAACAAACAAAACAATATGTTTTTTTTATATTTTTTTCTTCCTCTTTTTTACCAAAGTACACCCAGAGGAAGGCGAAAGAGTTGGGTGTTCGAGGCTGGTGTAAGAATACAGAGCAAGGAACTGTGGTTGGCCAGTTGGAAGGAACGAGAGGACAAGTTGCGGCCATGTATGACTTCAATGCACCCATTAGCGTGACAGATGAATTACCTTAAAGGCAAAACTTGAGTGAAGTGGAGGTTTTCAGTTTCGAGAGAGTCAGAATTATGTTGACGGCTGTGATTAGGAGGGCTTGACTTTGATGATGATTCTAGCTGCTTGCTAAGTGAGTGAGGAGGTTGTAGGAATAGGAATAATTTTGCAACATTTTTTCTTTTGTTTCTTCTTCTTCTTCTTCTTCTACTTCATCTTCTTCACTGGTTTGGTCTTTTGTCTCATCCATAAAGGAAGTTTAATCCATTTATTGTAAGATTTTCGTGGTATAGGTCTAACATTATATTAATTTAATGCATTCTACATCATATGGTATGGCCCAAAAATTAGGTGCAAATGTTTTTACAAATTCAATACTCTACTTTTTGTATAAAAAAAAAATCTCCCAATCTCTCTCTTTTTTTTATTATTCAGATTAAATTTCCATCTCTATTCTGTTTACATATTTGTTTATTTCAACCAGAAACATTTCGTACAGAAATTAAGAAGCAGTTTTCCAGTAAATATTAGGTGATATGATACAAAAGGAAAATAATGATAATGCAATGTATAGTGATATATTTGTTATCTTCCAATAGTTATTTGGGTAGTTTTTTAGATGCAGATATGAGGAATACTACGTACTGCTGTTCACCATTGTTAAGATCGTCTAGTACAGTATATATTTTTTGTGGGAAAAGATGGCATATTATTTTCAAGAGTATACAACAAGTCAAGCTCTCTGATTAACAAGAAAAGACTTCTCTCTTCAGTATAATTGATGTGAGTCATTAGTTAAGGTAATTTAACTGTCACATTTGTATAGTTTAGATATGATATTCACTATGCATATGTCTGACAATGGAGTAAATGGCTGTTAGACAAGGAGACTCTGAAATCTCTCAACTTTTATTGGAATGTAAAATGGCTTTTTGTTTGATTCAGATGAATAGATGCAGTTTACGAAGAGTGTAGATGAATTATTTATTATATGTATATATATCTTTGTTTGTTTGTCATGTACTGCCCATAGAGCTGTAGAATGCAATGTGTTATCAGGGTGTCTAGAAGGCCCTCAGATATTAGATATATATTTTATCTCTATCAGCAAGATACTTCAACTTTATCTGTTTAATATTTTGGCAATAGAAGCATCATGAACCTTTTTCATCATCATCATTTATCCTGTTATGTGATAAATTGAAGAAAAAGGTTAATTTTTAGGTAAGAAAGGGATCAGTTAATAAATGCCTTTCAGTGAATTTTGGTAAAGATATGCATGATTTATTTTCTTCTTTATTTTGTATCAAATATTAGGGCATTCATAGGCAGGTAACGAGATGATCTGGGGAAATGAAGTTACTTACTTTGATTTATTTTACTTTTATGCAAAGTGCTCCTTGAAGGGTTATTATAATTACAATAAATTTGATATTCATGCATATTCTTCCCTTATCCACATTTTGTATTTCTCTTTACAGTTATTGCCTCCCAACAGCTTCTAGATTAGATTTTCCAACCATCTCAGAAATAGCTTTTGAAATTAGAAATGTTTAAGATATAAAGATTAATGATGCCTTATACTGAGAAGTTTCAGGTATATTTACTAAATGATAATGATATATATAGTAATGTGAACATTTCAAAAGTAACAGAGCGCCAACTGCTTTTCAGCAATTGTTTAGTATGTAAAGAAGACCACAGTGACTGGTTTGCTACCGTGGAATCTGCTCTCAATTTTCATAATTGTCAATATATAACACCTTCAGACTCAATATCTGATAAGTATATTGTAGTATGGATATGACCTGTAGTTCTCCCAACCCAACAGTACACCCATGACCAAGGAGTCAAGCTAGGTTTACGCGGCTGGTGCATGAATACATATCATGGCACAGTTGTAGGGCAGTTGGAAGGCCCTCGGGACAAGGTGGCTCTGATGTACGTTTGATATTGCAGAAGTACTTCTCCTCTACAGCCCCTGCTAAAGTCAGAAATGACAAGGGTTTTGTTAGATTGTCGAGTCATGATTCTGTGATAGTGTGTGTGTGTGTGTTGGAAAGCAGCTTTTGCATGTACATGTGTGTGTGTACATTAGCATGCTAGTTTAACACTATATGGAAGATTAAAGTAGTCCATAGTGCTTTACATGTGAATACACTCTAATTATAATGTTTATATTATCCCAGTATTTTTTCATAGATATTAAATTTTCTTCATGGTGTACTTCTTATTGTAACAGTTTGTCTTAGATAAAAAGGTGCACTCTTTAAAGAAAACTTTAGGGTAATGCTATGGGTAGCATTATTTACTTTGCAGTTTATACAATATTTTGTGAGATTGAAAAATACTAAAAATTATAAATGTTGAAATGTGTGCATCAGAAAACAACTTGATCGAGTCCTTAGTCTTCAGATTTTTACTTTCATCATGTACAAAAAATATTTATATGTATAATTACATATCTGATGCACTCAGCCTTACTCACAGCACATATAACACTTCAGTTCTCTAGTACTTGGTATGAATTGCAGTGATGAAGCACCTTTCCTTTGGTTATTGTTGTTTATGCATTGTGACCTGCATCAGTTATTAATATTTTTTGATATGCACTGGGGATACTGAAATACTTTGACATCAGTTATTTTTTTAATGTGTAGCCCTGCCCTATGAAAGAGATAGATTGTTTTTACTGCAATAATAGTTGTGATGGTTTATGGCATTTGATAATTTAATTGAAGTGTTTTGCTACTGAAATAAGAAAGGGAAAATATTTTGATAAATAAGTAGTTGTTCATCAGAGATATAGAAATAGCTTTGTGAAAGTCTCAAATCTTTTAGTCATAGGCATTTTGTAGATGTAAAAGTGATATCAGAACTACCAGAATAAACTGGTACAAACATGCTTAAATATAGATTTCACTCATCTCTTAATTCATCTACAGGAAGGATTGGCTACAGCGGGTCGGCAGTCCAAGCTCCCATATAACAAAGGCTGAATTCAAGAATGAGCGGGAGATTCAAGACTACACCTTCAAAGGCTTTACCATCAAGCATTAAGATGCATTAGGTCCTGAGGCTGTCTGAGATGCAACCTGGCGATCTCTCTTTTCACTTACGACAGAGGAAATAAGCAAGGATTGTATCCATGGGAACATTTTTGTTGCTAAGGTTGCAGATAGTCACAGTAGTAATTTCATTTTTTCAAGGACTGAATTATGCAGTATAATTGATTTTATACTGCTTTACATTGGTTGCATTTTTTTGAATGCATGAAAGGTTTTGAGGAAGGAAAAAAAAGAACAGGAATCTTCATCCAAAAAAGGGCAAGATATCAGAATGTCCTATATCACAAAAAAATGTTTGTTTATGTCCAAGTCATTTGATGATGTGACAAGCAAGAGTCTTTATAATAGTAGGATTTAGTTAAATACAATGTCTCAAAGAGGACCAGCAAGGAAACTATCAGGACAGACAATACTAGAGTGAATTATGGTTCACTTGCAGAAATATATCAGTATTTAGATCATAATATTTATGTACTTTGAATGTAGTATTGTATAACCCATGTAAAAGAAGTTGCTGAGTATGCATGACACCTTTCACCGTGTAATGTTACGGTGAACATTAAAAGTAATTTATGCAGCACAATGAAATATAAAACAAATTACATGTCTGAGTTAAAGGTACAGCAACAATGGTGTATGTGTAATAGAAGCTTTGTATAATGGTTCATGTGAAGCTGCTTATCATGGAATTTTACTCTCAGTATGAGGCATTTAGAGTAGGAATGATGAATGATTAATCCTGAATAATCTTTTCACTCCAAAATGGCTCTCAAGTTAACAAAAGATTCAAACTTTAACAAACAGAATGTATAACTGTGGCACAAGGAATATATTAGAACCCTTCTAAAGACAGAGTTTGAATCCCACTAAATATGCAAGATGGAATATAGAAAATATTGCAGTTGTTTGATGACCAAGAAAGACTTTATTTTCAACCAACCTCAGTGACTTTCCAGACTTCCATTTCCATTGGTCATGTTCACTGTTGTTGCTCAGAATGCCTCATATCATGTAAATGTGGTATTTATGCTATTTTCTTATTTCAACTTGTAACCATTCTGGCATTAATTCTCCAGACCTGCATCATGAGGATAACAAATACCAAGAGGAGAAAATAAAAGAGCAAATAAAGATGAAGATGTAATGGGAAATCAGATTCTGCCTATGATGGCGCCTTACCCTGAAAAATTATGGCACGAAATAAAAGTATCTGTATCGTCGTGACATAAACTCCGTCTGTATTGGCCTCTGATGAGCGTTTCTCCCTCCCTGGTCTCCGAGCTTTAGCACATTTACCCCTTTTATTTATGTCCTTGAACACAAAGTCATGTGTGATAGAGGAGAGAGGAGGTAAGAGTCTTTGGAAGATACTTTGATAATAGTGCATAGTGTAAGGAAAATTACTTATAGGTAAACTATAAGCAGCTAATCATGTGAAAATTGCCTCAGAATATGAGTTTGTACTAAATGACAATTGATATTCCTGGTGTCTAGAAATTGAAGTGAATGATTCTTAACTGCTATTTCATAATCAGATAAAATTGGTTTTGTACAAGAGGCTTTAACAAGTGATGTAGGTAGGATAAAATATGAAGTTTTCTATCTCATTATAAGTGTTGCATTTTTTCCCATAGGTGTTCCTCATGTGGTCAACTAATACCGTTGAAATTAAATCCTCTTGATGCATTAACAAATATTATCTTCAATCTAGTATGTTTAAGATAATGTTGTAATTGAAGACCTTACTTCAGAGGTTCAAAAGGCAGGAAGATCAGGCAGAATGCTTATTAAAGGAGTAATTATTAAGTAAAAAATCATGTTACCTGTAATTCATATCCTTTTTCTTACTTGTGGTGTGGTCAGGATGATACCCAGTGCAGTATTAACCCACAGGTAATTTATTTATTTATTTATTATTATATATATTTTTTTTTTCTTTTTTTTTTTTTTTACTAAGTTTTGATCA
>BOPN01004956.1:97500-100000 GCA_017312705.2 Penaeus japonicus | reverse complement strand
TCTCTCTCACACACATACACACACTTTCTCTTTGTCACTCACTCACTCTCAATTTCACTCACTCACTTAGTTACTCACTCAATCACTCTCTCTCTCACTAACTCTATCTTTCACTCACTCCTCCACTCACTTTTTTTCTCCCTCTCTCTCTTTCTCACTCACTCCCTCACTGGCTTACTCTCTTTCTCACTCACTCACTCTCACCCTCACTCGCTTGCTCTCTCTCTATTTCTCTCTCTTTCTCTTTCTCTCTCACACACACACATACAAACATGCGCGAGTATGCATGCAATAGGGGTGTATTATGTTGCTGTATTTATGAGATGGACTTTCTTCCTTTCAACACAAAGGTCTCGGGAGGGAAAGTTTTCTTCTAAGTGCTAGGGTTAAGATGTCTTGTCAAGATTAAATACACTGTGAGTAATTCGGCTGAATAGGAATTTTATCAGACTATAATTTGGATATGCTTAAGTGTAATTTGAATTTATTAGAACTTATATGAGTAAAACTGGACTAGACCGACGGGCAAATAGACCTTCGCCCGGTCGAGTCAGATGACTTTGAGCAGAATAGATACATACGTATACATTTGTGCAGCACATACACATGCGCGCACACGCACGCACATACACGCACACAACAAGCACAGACATACACACACACACACACACACACACACACACACACACACACACACACACACACACACACATATATATATATATATATATATATATGAGTCTGAGAGGCAAAACTACTTCATGCATATCCATCTTTCAATTATTTTAGTCAAAAATATTATTTTAGTCAAAATTAATATGAAACAGATGAGCCGCTTAACTTTTGTACGTGTCGTTTGTAGAAAAAAAGAGTCGGTATTATGAGCGATGCCGTGGTTGCATTTTTTTTTTTTTTTTTTTTTAATCTGTTTTAGCTTTCAAACCTTTCTGTTCCAACCCTTTTTTTTTCTCGTTACTGAAAAGGTATTACCATGCATCTATCAAGAGCAATGGTATCACAATAAATAGATTTTCATTAAAGTTCTTATCAAATCAGTATCGTGATTTCCAAGCTGTGGTGACGTCGTGTTATACCGTGTTCCATTACAACTAGCGCTGCGCAGTCTTCTATAGATAGGAAAGGATTAAAGGCTAAAACTTTTCTGCTCCCTGTGTTGATGTTTTCCTACTACCGCACTACTGCAAGTGTCTATAAATACATAAATATTTTATCTTTCAATTGGCCACTCAAATATTTTGGGACAGATTGCAAATTTTTACATTGTTGCCAACCGGTAAGAGTACTAAACGCTTTTTCTTTGTTTGTGCCACATCCCACGACCTCACCATGAAAACATGTAATATAAAACAAATAATAAATTTACAATTTAGTGAAACAGAAAAAAATGACCAAATTAATGAAATGTGTTAATATACATATTACAGCACAAACAACTAAACATTTGAATAAATCATATTATAAATAAACAAACATATAAACAACACGTATGACACAAATAAAAAGAAACAAAGAACAAATCGAATCGGAAAGGCACGATGAGCCGCAGGGCAATGCATTGGACGACGTCGAGAGGATCTGCTGTAAAGGCCCGCTGTTTCAGCTCAGGTGTGGCTGTAATGTAATAATGGATTGCTTTGACGAACGACAAGTAGTGAATGGATGCACACAACTGCTGCAACATTCACATTTAGTTTTAATGGATTAAGAGTATTGGTGAGAGAGGTGATCTTGTATCAGTATTAATTTCCTGTCGTCAGTTTCTGTTACAGAACAGTTTCTGTTAGTGCAAACTATATATGTGTGTGTGTGCATACACACAAACACTCACAGATATATATATATATATATATATATATATATACATATATATATATATATATATATATATATATATATCTGTATATCTATATATATCTGTAATCAGTAAAAATATCTTATCACATGTTCGAAGGTCCACTATCTGCTTCATCTATTACCACGCGAAGTCGAATCGTTTCCGTTTCCATCTCCTTCCTTGCATGCTCTATTGTTGATATTTGTCTATCTATTTAACTTTATGGCTGGCGTTATCACAATATCCACTTTTCCTTTCCTTCCACGATACTGCTTGTCTTGGCAGCCGTTCCTCGCATCCATCACTTCATTCGTGGCATTGTCACACTTCCTGTGAAGCGTTTCCATGCGGTTGAAGTTCTTTTTAAGATTCTCTTGTTTTATACGTCTTTGTCAGTTTTTCTTTGTTGAAGATTCTTCGGAGTTAGGTCATTCCAGGCCATTTTTTCCGTTTCTGATTCTAAGTCTTTCAAGTCCTTTTCCTTTCTTGCTTGCACATAAGCAAGTTACATTTGCTTTCAAAATCATCTTTACCCTTAACACTTTCAAAGACAAACACTTTGCTCTTGTCAGGAACAACTGTTAACTGAACGCAAAATGTTACGATTTTACGTTTTGTTTACTTTTGCCATTGCATTCCTGATTT
>BOPN01004956.1:87500-92500 GCA_017312705.2 Penaeus japonicus | reverse complement strand
GCCATAGTCCGTATGTTGACAACGACTGTAGCAGTGAGTTTCTAGCTTATGGTTAGTGGGTTGTATTGTCTATTAAAAAGGGTAGCAAGAAACAAATAGATTTGTGAAACGTTAATAAATAGCCGAATTAATGTTGCATATTAAATGAATCAAGCTTTGACAACAAAGACAGATTACAATTAAAATGTTTTCCATGCCGCACAGGGAGAGTTGCAACGCTACTAATTTATGTAAACTCGACCTTCAGTAGACTCGTGCAGGTAATATGGAAAACTAAAATGGGTTACGGTAATGATAAAAAAAAAAGAATCTCAAAAACACTAGGTAATGAAAAAAATCTTTAAACTCAGTTACAGTCATACCGCTAGAGGTGTAGTCTTATGTAAGCGATGATCATGTGCACATTTGCACATGGAGTCACACATTTACTCAAATACTCTCTCTCACATACACACTCTCTCACTCACTTAGTTACTCACTCAATCACTCTCCCTCTCACTAACTCTCTCTCTCTTTCTCACTCACTTCCTCACTGGCTTACTCTCTTTCTCTCTCTCACTCGCTCACTGTCACTCTCACTCGCTTACTCTCTCTCTCTCTCTCTCTCATACACATACAAACATGCGCGAGCGTGCATGCAATAGGGGTGCCTATATGAGATGGACTTTCATCTTTTCAACACAAAGGTCTCGGGAAGGAAAGTTTTCTTCTAAGTGCTGGGGTTAAGACTGTCTTGTCAAGATTAAATACACTGTGAGTAACTCGGCTGAATAGGAACTTTATTAGACTATAGCTTGGATGTACTTAAGTGTAATTTGAATTTATTAGACCTTATATGAGTAAAACTGGACTAGACCGACGGACAAATAGACCATCGCCCGGTCGAGTCAGATGGCTTTGAGCAGAATAGATACATACATATACATTTCTGCAGCACATACACACGCGCGCACACGCACGGACATACATGCACAACAAGCATAAACACACACACACATATATATATGTATGTGTGTGTGTGTCTAGGAGGGAAAACTACTTTCATGCACATCCATCTTTCAATTATTTCAGTCATTTTTTTTTTTTTTTTTTGTCAAAATAAATATGAAACAGATGAGCCGCTTAACTTCTGTACGTGTCGTAAGTAGAAAAATAATGAGTCGGTAATATGAGCGATGCCGTGCTCGTATATATATATATATATATATATATATATATATATATATATATATATATATATATATGCTTTTTTTTATCTATCTGTTTTAGCTTTGAAACATTTCTGTTCTAACCCTTTCATTTTTTTTTTCATTAATGAAAAGGCATTGCCATGCATCTATCAAGAGCAATGGTAATAATTATATTTTCATTAAAGTTCTTATCAAATATGTATTGTTATATATCATCATTATTATTATCACGTACATGTACCAGGGACATTGACTGTGGTGACGTCGTGTTATACAGTGTTCCATTACATCTATCGCTGCGCAGTTTTCTATAGATAGGAAAGGATTAAAGGCTAAAACTTCCCTGTGTTATTGTTTTCCTAACAGCACACTACTGCAAGTGTCTGAACCGACGCCAGAGACTTATCGAAGCCAGGGGCTGGTTTGGAGGGTCCAGCCTGAGGTTCTTGGGTAGGCTTTCTCTGAACCGACGCCAGAGTTTTGCCTATCTTTCTTCTTTTGTCACCGAGGACCTTGAAAGGCTCCAAGGTGACAGCCTTCGTCAACTCCGTTCCAGGTTCGTCAACGTGGGGGTCAGTCAGTTTTTTTATTGTTTTTTGCCATATGATAAGCGGTTCAATTCATCCTCCCACGCCCCCACCCACCACGGAGTCCAACAAGGGGAAGCTGTGCACTGAGACCATGCTCAGAAGCCACAGGGGTGGTGGGAGGATATACGCAACCCCTGCCTCGCATTGATGACACTCGCAAGTACATGCAGTTGCCTGCAAGACAGGGGCTGCTTGACCCTAGCCTAGCTCAAAAAGAGAGACCAGCTGATTGACCTAATCGAGCCGAGATCAGGCCACCCGTCTTGCTGGAATAGAGGACCAAAGAGGCGTGTTGCTAGCCGCAGGGCGTACTCATACACGGCATCGCTCAACCTCCAGGACTCCCGTCTCCCAGCGCACAGGGGCGCCACGCACGGCAAACGCATGGGAAGGTGTGAGCCCCCCTTGGGGGAGGACCAGGGGGGGTGAGATCCCACCTACTAGATCAGCACCTAGGAACGCTTAGTTATCCCTCCTCGGAGAATATATATATATATATATATATATATATATATATATATATATATATATATATATATATACATATATCCACTAATACTTAAGCTTAGGTGGCTAGCTGCCATCTGTTATGTTCCCTCCTCTTCTCTTTCGAGAATCGCGATTCTCCACTTTCTCTCTGTATTGTATTGTATTGTATGTATATATATGTGTATATATATATATATATATATATATATATATATATATATATATATATATATATATATATATGTATATATAGACATATGTATATATATATATATATATATATATATATATATATATATATATATATATATATATATATATATGTATATATATATAGACATTCATATATATATATATATATATATATATATATATATATATATATATATATATATATATATATATATATATATATATATATGTATATATATGTATGCATGTATGTATTCTATCTTTCAATTGGCCAATCAAATGTTTTAGGACAGATTTTCGAATTTTACATATCCATGCTTGCCAACCGGTAAGAGTACTAAACATTTTCTTGTTTTTGCCGCATCCCACGAGCTCACCAAGATAACATGTAGTATAAAACAAATAATAAATTTACAATTTAGTGAAACAGAAAAAAAGAATAAATAAAATGTGTTGATAGATATATTACAGCACAAAGTACTAAACATTTGAATGAATCATGTTATAAATAAACAAATATATAAACAGCACGTATGGCACAAATAGAGTAAACCAAAGAACAAATCGAATCGGAAAGGCACGATGAGCCGCAGGGCAATGCACTGGACGACGTCGAGAGGATCTGCTGCAAAGGCCCGTTGTTTCAGCTCAGGTGTGGCTGTAATGTAATAATGGATTGCTTTGACGAACGACAAGTAGTAAATGGATGCACACAACTGTTGCAACATTCACATTTAGTTTTAATGGATTAAGAGCCCTTCGGCAGTTTCTGTTACAAAACAGTCTCTGTTAGTGTAGAATATATATATATATATATATATATATATATATATATGTGTGTGTGTGTGTGTGTGTGTGTGTGTGTGTGTGTGTGTATGTGCACACATATATATATATATCTATATATCTATATATCTATATATATATATATATATATATATATATATATATACATATATATCAGTAAAATAACTGATCTCATCTTCGAAGGTCCACAATCTGCTTCATCTGTTACCACACGAAAACGAATCGTAGTCGTTTTCATCTCCTTGCATGCTCTATTGTTGATATCTGTCTATCTATTTAACTTTATGGTTGGCGCTATCGCAATATCCACTTTTCCTTTCCTTCCACAATATTGCTTCTCTTGGCAGCCCTTCCCTGCATCCATCACTTCCTTCGTGGCATTGTCACACTGCCTGTGGAGTATTTCCATACGGTTGAAGTTCTTCTTGAAGATCTCTTGCATTATACCATTTTTTTCCGTTTCTGATTGTAAGTTTTTTAAGGCCCTTTGCTTTCTTCCTTGCACCTAACCAAGTTATATTTGCTTTCAAAATCATCTTCCCCCTTAGCACTTTCAAAGACAAACACTTTGCTTTTGTCAGGAACAACTGTTAACTGAACGGAAATAGTAACGATTTTACGTTTTGTTTACTTTTGTCAATGTATTCCTGAGTTTGTTTCCTGGCTACATGCACCTTTCCATTGTTACAGATTTTATAATTTAGGCCACTTTTATTCACATTTCCCCTAAATTCAGAAAATTCTGTTAATAACAAATAGAAGTTTCTTCAGGAGAATATACAAAAAAAAAAAAAAAAAAAAAGCCCATCTATCTATGAATTAAAATAGGAGAACATCAACAAATCTCAATAAACATGCATCAGCACTTTCACGGAAAATGACGATTTATTAATCTCTCGCTTGTTTGGACATAGGATGACGTAATATACAGTTATATATCTACAATATACTTGTGTGCAGTTTTTTTTCTTTTCTTTTCTTTTCTTTTTCACGTCTACATACATAATTAGATATATGTCCTCAGACCACAGCAGAAATGCTCAAAGCAAAGCTTGCAATCCAATTGTACAGTGATTTCAACCTTTCAAAAATCATGACCTACTGTTTGCATCCCTAGTGCCTTCGAATTTTGAACAGATACTCTCTCCCATTTTGGAATGACGAAATGGCGTGTTTAGTGATATTTCGTGAGTTTAGGATTTCACTCATGCATCAATTACGGATTTCCAAACTGACTATCTGTGGCTCACTACTGAATTATGTCATGGTCTGCATGTTGACAACTGTAGCAGTGAGTTTCAAGATTATGGTTAGTTGGTTGTATTGTCTATTAAAGATGGTAGCAAGAAACAAATAGATTAGGGAAAAGATAATAGATGACTGAATTAACTTTGTATATAAAATGAATGCTGTTTGCATTCCTGGTGCCTTCGAATTTAGAATAGGATTTCTCTCCTGTGTTGGAATGACGAAATGACGTGTCCAGTGATATTTAAGAGCTTAGGATTTCACTTATGCATCAATTAAGGATTTCCAAACTGACTATCTGTGGCTCGCTTCTGAATTATGTCATGGCCCGCAAATTGACAACGACTGTAGCAGTGAGTTTCTAGATTATGGTTAGTGGGTCGTATTGTCTATTAAGAATGGTAGCAAGAACCAAGTAGATGAGTGAAAAGATAATAAATAACCGAATTAATGTTGCATATAAAATGAATCAAACATTGACAAC
>BOPN01004956.1:72500-77500 GCA_017312705.2 Penaeus japonicus | reverse complement strand
CATATTTTCATTAAACAAAGATTATAATTTATTAATAAACAAAAAGTAGGATTATATCTTAAATATATATATATATATATATATATATATATATGTGTGTGTGTGTGTGTGTGTGTGTGTGTGTGTGTGTAGATTAGCGCGGGAAGTTGGAAGTCCTGGCCGATGAACTGTCTTCCAAGACGTGAAGGGTTGTTTGCCGGTTGTTTGTAACTCCTTGAAGATACGATGAAGACTAAGGCGAAAATAGGGTTGAAAGTCCGTGGAAAAAGACGTATTGCTGCCTCACTACCCCCCCCCCCCCCTCTATTCCTCTCTCTTTCTTTCTCTCTCTCTCTCTCTTTCTCTCTCTCATCTGTCTTTCTCCCTCTCTCTTTCTCCTTTATCTTTCTCACGCTGCCTATCTTTTTCGCTCTTATTATCTCTCTCTTTCTCTCTCTCTCCCTCATCTATCTTTCTCCCTCTCTCTCTCCTCTGTCTTTCTCACGCTGACTATTTTTTCCCCTCTTACTATCTCTCTCTTTCTCTCTCTCTCACACACACACAAACACACACAGACACACACACACACACACTCAAACACACACACACACACACACACACAAACACACACACACATACGCACACACACACGCGAATACCTGCATAAATACACATGCGCGTGAAACAGATATGTAATTAAGTTTCTGTATTAATGAGATGGATTTTCATCCTTCCAACACAGTGGTTTCAGGAGGGAGATGTGTCCTTCCGAGTGCCAGGACTAAGACTGTCTTGGTCTAGACTGACTGTTCTTGTGCTCAGTTTGATTGTGTGGGATTTTGATAAAAGTGTACTTTGTATATATTCAAATCTACTGTGATTATGCGAGAATCTTCTTGAGTGAGTGGGAATTAAAGGGGGAAAAAAATTAAAATGTATATGGACTTTGACGATAAGTATCTTAAATGTCAGCGTATTGCAAGCGGCAGGTTGTGACACCCGACAGGCAGATTGACGTATCCGTGACTGATCTGACCCGGTCAGGTCAGATATCTGGGCTTTTAGCAGACTAGAATCTTTTCATATCAATACGCGTGTATATATGTGCAGCGCGCACGCTCACATTTATATATGCAGTTTCATATTTCAAATATTTTAGTCGAAAATAAAGTTGAAGCTTGATTTTTGCATGCGACCCGTATGGAAATAACAATAAATGAACCGATGAAATGAAGTTTGTTGTATTTAGACTCCTCAAACATTTTAATTCGTATCATTACTTTTCGAGAAAAACAAATTAATTAGAATTCCCATGAAATTCTTCCTACTTAATTGACAAAGAAACAGCATCACCATGCATTTTTACTGCAATTTTCTGTTAAAAAAAATCATTGATTCTATTTTTATGAAAAGCTTCAACTAATTAGATTTCCACACACAATTACAAAATAATTCATATGACGATAGAGTAGTAATGATGGAATCACATTTCATCATGAGTAATTATGTACTGATCACAACGATTTTGTAAATAAGAAGCCAATACTAGGGATAACATTATTAGATAACATTATTCAAACATAATACACTAAACTTTTTATTAACGATAATGTACATTATAATAATGATATTACGATATCACTGTATCACAATAATGATAAAAATGTAGTAATATCAAGACCACCAATACCGACAGGGATGAATATATTGAGAAAATGTCAATATAGTAAAAACATAATATTAATAATGATGATAATAATAACTACCATTTGATAACGATAAATGGAAAGCAACTGCGAAAAGAGAGGGGGAAAATCAGTCAGAATAATGACATTCTTTATGGAAGTTTAAAAGAAGATAATGAAGTTGAATGAAGTTAAGCATACAGAGGGGAGAAAATTTTGCTGTTAAGGAGAGTTCAGGAAATCGTGTTAATTCGAGTTAATTCGAATTTCAGTTGAAAGAAAAAAGAAATGAATTGCAAGAACCAAAAAGACGTACTGGGAGACTGTTGACTATGCACAGTTTAAATTGGAATGTCAGATAGACCGAATGAAAGAGACACCGTAACCCCCCGGCCTCAGAAAGAAAGAGTGAGAGAGAAAAAGAGTGAAAGAGAGAGAAAGAGTGAAATAGAGAGAGAGTAAGAGAAAGAAAGGACGAGAGAGAGAGAGAGAAAGGGAGGGAAATAGTGAGAGAGAGAGTGTGTGAATGAGAGAGAGAAAGAGTGAGTGAGTGAGAGAGAGAGAGAGAGAAAGAGTGTGAGAGAGAGAGAGAGAAAGAGTGAGAGAGAGAGTATAAAGAACCGGGAGAAGAGAAAATGCATGAGCCCATTTTTTCAGACAAACGGAGAACCTGACAGGAAAAAGTCAGTGGAATCGTCTGAAAAGTGTAACAATAACATTAGGAGGGAGGAGCTAGAATGAGGAAGAGAAGGAGAAGTGGACTCGTTTGAAAGGCAGAGAAATAGAGGTAGAGATAGAAACGCAGATTTAGGCTTCACGAGAATGAGACCCGTGAGTTAACAAAGGGCAGCTGTGGAGGATCTGCGGCGAATGAAATGTCAGCTTAAAAGCAATACACTGTCGCAGATGGTAAGCTTATACATGATTGCTTTGGAAAGAAATGATTCGCTGAAGCCAACAGAGAGTTCGGGTTTTATGGAAAATGAAATTGATATCATCATGAGCCAGATAGAACCATCGAAGATGACCAATGTATGATGTATATATATATATATATATATATATATATATATATATATATATATATATATATATATATATATATATATCATGATCAATATTATTATTGTTGTATTTCTGTGAGACGGCTGATATGATAGAAACAAAAGGAGAGGAAGAAAAAGAGCTAAGATATTGAAATATAAAAAAACCTGTCTTATAGGGCATGCTTTTGAACATGGCATTGAGGTGGAACTCGAAAGATATGCATCAACGTTTAGCCAGTGAACAGAGATAAAATTATGAAATATCAATTCACCGATTCTTTTTGACATTTAGAACATTGAAAAGACAATTGATGAAGAGGTCGAGGATTGAATGATAAATCTGAGTAAACTCCATTAATTCCAAATTCTGTAAGAATGAAAAATATTCTTCACTGCATAAAGTCCTGGAATCTAAAACGCTATAGGACGTTTGATTCAATTTTTTGCTGTTATCGATGATGATTATTATTACTATTATCATTGCCATAGAAGTAAAAAAAAAAAAAAAATGGTAATGGTAATGGTAATGATGAGGATAATGATATGATTTACATCCATGGCAATAATAAGGGTAATTAGATAAATGATAACTAATTATACTACTGCAATTTAAACAAATGACAAAATACCTGAAGTGTCAAGCCCCCTGCAGACACAATAAATACTTGATCAAAGGTCAAGCATGATGCTTTTACACCCTGTGCATTATTTGTCCAAGGGATTAACAAGCAAGTAAGGACAAATTTATCAATCGTAGCCAATAGAATCTATTGCATTTCACTGGTCTTCTATTCTCCCTCTTTGATATCACTTTCTTATTTATTAGCTATCTCTGCATCATTGAAAATGTTCATCAAAATGCTTTTATATCTCATTCAATTGATATTCAACTTTTTGCATCTTTGCTTTTTTTTTCACTTTTGCATGTTTTGCATTTTTTCCATTCTCCATCGCCTTTCCTCTTCTCCTGCCATTCATGTATGGATTTGTAACTCTTCCTTCCTTCCATCCTATCTCCTGCCTCAAGTGCTCTCTCTCTCTCTCTCTCTATCTATCTATCTATCTATCTATCTATCTACCTATCTATCTGTCTATCTATCTATTTAACTATCTATCTATCTGTCTATCTATCTCCTCTCTCTCTCTCTCTCTCTCTCTCTCTCTCTCTCTCTCTCTCTCTCTCTCTCTCTCTCTCTCTCTCTCTCTCTCTCTCTCTCTCTCTCTGCTCCTCTTAATCGTTCTATCTCCTGAGTACAGACTCGGGAGACTTAATTCTACCAATCATCCTTTCCCCGCCGCCCTACTCCTCACTTCTCCCCATCCTGGTCTTCCTTCTTTCCTCACATTCTATTTAATCACTACTCTCCCAATTCGCGCTCCCCACCTTTCCTCCTCCTCCTTCTTCTTCTCTCCCTCCATCATCATTCCCCTCTCTTTTCCTCCCTCCTATCCTCCCTCCTCCCTCCCTCCTCCCTCCCATCCTCCCTCCCTCCCTCCCATCCTCTCTCCCTCCCATCCTCCCTCCCTCCCTCCCATCCCCCCTCCCATCCTCCCTCTCTCCCTCCCTCCCATCCCTCCCTCCCATCCTCCCTCCCTCCCTCCCATCCTTTCTCCCTCCCATCTTCCCATCCTCCCTCCCTCCCTCCCATCCCCCAAGGAACAGCTTCGTCAGGATACCTCATCGAGCTCGGAACCAATACCTTCCAGAGCCACGGATTGTCCTGGCAAAAGAGACTCCAACCAGTCTGGAAAGCAGAGCATACCTGGTCTGGTCGACGTTCGTTGTCAATTAACCTTTGAAAGATTGAAAATGTGAAATTATTTTGGGTCTGTCGTCTGACAATCGATTTCTTGTGTGATTTTTGTTTCAGTTTTTTTTTTCCTGTTTTGTTTCGCTATTGTTTCGTGTATAATGTTGGGATGAAACTGATTTTAATGATGATAATGGTGATAATGAAGATGCTAATAATCACTATAAATGAAGCTTTTATTTTGCTATTATCAGTATTATTACCATATGTCGAAACATAAGTATCATCATTATCGATAGAATTATCGAGATAATTCCAACCATAATCATTATTTTGATATCGTATTTTATTTCAGTTTTAATATTATATACCTCATAAAAACGAAAAAAAAGAGAAATATTATGTCCTAGAGCTTAACTTCTTTCTCTCATCTCTCTCTCATTCCAAATCCATTCCTAGAGGTAGATGATCAAATACATTTATTATTCATAAAACACAAACACATTCATTGGTTTATCTTTAGGCTTGAGCTAGTTTAA
>BOPN01004956.1:42500-47500 GCA_017312705.2 Penaeus japonicus | reverse complement strand
GAACTCGCAGCCAACTGTCTGAGAAGCTCAGCAGTTGATCTGACGTAAATTATTTATGTTCTTTATGTTCAGTTTTGTCAGACTTAGTTATCATATTTCCATAAAACAAAGATTATGATTTATTAATAAACAAAAAGTAAGATTATACCTAAAAAAAACAAGAAAAAAAAAGAAAAAAAACATATATATATATATATATATATATATATATATATATATATATATATATATATATATACATATATATATGTAGATTAGCGCGGGAATGTAGAAGTCCTGGCCGATGAACTGTCTTCTAAGACCAAGGGTTGTTTGCTGGTTGTTTGTAACTCCTTGAAGATAAGATGAAAACTACAAGTGAAAATAGGGTTGCAAGTCCAGTGGAAAATACATATTGCTGCCTCATTACCCCCCCCCTTCTATTCCTCTCTCTTTCCTTCTCTCTCTCTCTTTCTCTTTCTCTCTCTCATCTGTCTTTCTCCCTCTCTCTTTCTCCTTTATCTTTCTCACGCTGCCTATCTTTTTCCCTCTTATTATCTCTCTCTCTCTCTTTCTCTTTCTCTCTCTCATCTATCTTTCTCCCTCTCTCTCTCATCTGTCTTTCTCACGCTGCCTATCTTTTCCCCTTGTACTATCTCTCTCTTTCTCTCTCTCTCTCTCTCTCTCTCTCTCTCTCTCTCTCTCTCACTCTCTCTCTCTCTCTCTCTCACACACACACACACACAAACACACACACACACACATACGCACACACGCGAATACCTGCATACATACACATGCGCTTGAAACAGATATGTAATTATGTCGCTGTATTTATGAGATGGATTTTCCTCCTTCCAACCCAGTGGTCTCAGGAGGGAGATGCGTCCTTCCGAGTGCCAGGACGAAGACTGTCTTGGTCTAGACTGACTGTTCTTGTGCTCAGTTTGATTGTGTGGGATTTTGATAGAAATGTACTTTGGATATATGTTCAAATCTACTGTGATTATACGAGAATCTTCTTGAGTGAGTGGGAATTAAAGGGGAATAAAATTAAAATGTACATGGACTTTGACGATAAGTATCTTAAATGTCAGCGTATTGCAAGCGGCAGATTGTGACACCCGACAGGCAGATTGACGTATCCGTGACTGATCTGACCCGGTCAGGTCAGATATCTGGGCTTTTAGCAGACTAGAATCTTTTCATATCAATACGCGTGCAGCGCAAACGCCCACATTTATATATGCAGTTTCATATTTCAAATATTTTAGTCGAAAATAAAGTTGAAGCTTCATTTTTGCATGTGACCAGTATGGAAATAACAATAAATGAACCGATGAAATGAAGTTTGTTGTATTTAGATTTTTTTTCTTTTTTTCATTTAGACTCCTCAAACATTTTAATTCGAATCATTACTTTTCGAGAAAAAACAAATTAATTAGAATTCCCATGAAATTCTTCCTACTTAATTGACGAAGAAACAGCATCACCATGAATTTTTTACTGTAATTTTCTGTTTAAAAATCATTGATTCTATTTTTATGAAAAGCTTAAATTAATTAGATTGTCACACACAATTATAATATAATTCATATGACGATAGAGTAGTAATGATGGAATCACATTTCATCATGAGTAATTATGTACTGATAACAACGATTTTGAAAATAAGAAACCAATACTGTGGATAACATTATTAGATAACATTATTCAAACATAATACACTAAACTTTTTATTAACGATAATGTACATTATAATAATGATATTACGATATCACTGTATCACAATAATGATAAAAATGTAGTAATATCAAGACCACCAATACCGACAGTGATGAATATATTGAGAAAATGTCAATATAGTAAAAACATAATATTAATAATGATGATAATAATAACTACCATTTAATAACGATAAATGGAAAGCAACTGCGAAAAGAGAGGGGGAAAATCAGTCAGAATAATGACATTCTTTATGGAAGTTTAAAAGAAGATAATGAAGTTAAATGAAGTTAAGCATACAGAGGGGAGAAAAGTTTGCTGTTAAGGAGAGTTCAGGAAATCGTGGAAATAAAAGTGACAACAATAGCGAAGGAATTAGCCAGTGGGTAATGCCAGTGTTAATTCGAAATTTCAGTTGAAAGAAAAAAGAAATGAATTGCAAGAACCAAAAAGACGTACTGGGAGACTGTTGACTATGCACAGTTGAAATTGGAATGTCAGATAGCCCCCCCCCCCCGACCTCAGAAAGCAAGAGTGAAAGATAAAGTGAGAGAGAAAAAGAGTGAAAGAGAGAGAGAGTATGGGTAAAAAGAGAGAGAAAGGGTGAGAGATAGAGAGAGAGAAAGGGAGGGAAATAGTGAGGGAGAGAGTGTGTGAATGAGAGAGAGAGAGAGAGAAAGAGAAAGAATGAAAGAGAGAGAGAGAGAGAGAGTATGAAGAACCGGGAGAAGAGAAAATGCACGAGCCCATTTTTTCAGACAAACCTGACAGAACCTGAAAGGAAAAAGTCAGTGGAATCGTCTGAAAAGTGTAACAATAACATTAGGAGGGAGGAGCTAGAATGAGGAAGAGAAGGAGAAATGGACTCGTTTGAAAGGCAGAGAAATAGAGGTAGAGATAGAAACGCAGATTTAGGCTTCACGAGAATGAGACCCGTGAGTTAACAAAGGGCAGCTGTGAAGGATCTGCGGCGAATGAAATGTCAGCTTAAAAGCAATACACTATCGCAGATGGTAAGATTATACATGATTACTTCGGAAAGAAATGATTCGCTGAAGCCAACAGAGAGTTCGGATTTTATGGAAAATGAAATTGATATCATCATGAGCCAGATAGAACCATCGAAGATGACTAATGTATAATTTTTTTTTCTTTATGATCCATATTATTATTGTTATATTTCTGTGAGACGGTTGATATGATAGAAACAAAAGGAGAGGAAGAAAAAGAGCTAAGATATTGAAGTAGAAAATAACCTGTCTTATAGGGTATGCTTTTCAACATGGCATTGAGGTGGAACTCGAAAGATATACATCAACGTTTAGCCAGTGAACAGAGATAAAATTATGGAATATCAATTCACCGATTCATTTTTGACATTTAGAACATTGAAAAGACAATTGATGAAGAGGTCGAGGATTGAATGATAAAGCTGAATAAACTCCCATTCCAAATTCTGTAAGAATGCAAAATATTCTTCACTGCATAAAGTCCTGGAATCTAAAACGCTATAGGACGTTTGATTCAAACTTTTGCTGTTATCGATGATGATTATTATGACTTTTTATTATTGCCATAGAAGTGCAAAAAAAGAAAGAAAAATAAATAAATAAAAAATCAGTGGTAATGATGAGGATAATGATATGATTTACATCCATGGCAATAATAAGGATAATTAGATAAATGATAACTAATGTTACTACTGCAATTTAAACAAATGACAAAATACCTGAAGTGTCAAGCCCCCTGCAGACACAATAAATACTTGATCAAAGGTCAAGCATGATGCTTTTACACCCTGTGCATTATTTGTCCAAGGGATTAATCTGCAAACAGAAACGGACAAATTTATCAATCATGTAATAGAATCTATTGCATTTCACTGGTCTTCTATTCTCCCTCTTTGATATCACTTTCTTATTTATTAGCTATCTCTGCATCATTGAAAATGTTCATCAAAATGCTTTTATATCTCATTCAATTGATATTCAACTTTTTGCATCTTTGCTTTTTTTCACTTTTGCATCTTTTGCATTTTTTCCATTCTCCATCGCCTTTCCTCTTCTCCTGCCCTTCATGTATGGATTTGTAACTCTTCCTTCCTTCCATCCTATCTCCTGCCTCAAGTGCTCTTTCTCTCTCTCTCTCTCTCTATCTATCTATCTATCTGTCTATCTATCTATCTATTTAACTATCTATTTATCTGTCTGTCTATCTCCTCTCTCTCTCTCTCTCTCTCGCTCTCTCTCTCTCTCTCTCTCTCTCTCTCTCTCTCTCTCTCTCTCTCTCTCTCTCTCTCCTTTCTCTCTCTCTCTCTCTCTCTCTCTCTCTCTCTCTCTCTCTCTCTCTCTCTCTCTGCTCCTCTTAATCGTTCTATCTCCTGAGTACAGATTCGGGAGACATAATTCTACCAATCATCCTTTCCCCGCCGCACTACTCCTCACCCCCTCCCCATCCTGGTTCCTCCTTTCCTCCCATTCTATTTAATCACTACTCTCCCAATTCTCGCTCCCCACCTTTCCTCCTCTTCCTTCTTCTTCTCTCCCTCCATCATCATTCCCCTCTCTTTTCCTCCTCCCTTCCTCCCTCCCATTCTCCCTCCCTCTCTCCCTCCCTCCCATCCTATTTCCCTCCCTCCCATTCTCCCGCCTATCTTCCCGTCCTCCCTCCCTCCCATCCCCCAAGGAACAGCTTCGTCAGGATACCCCATCGAGCTCGGAACCAATACCTTCCAGAGCCACGGATTGTCCTGGCAAAAGAGACTCCAACCAGTCTGGAAAGCAGAGCATACCTGGTCTGGTCGACGTTCGTTGTCAATTAACCTTTGAAAGATTGAAAATGTGAAATTATTTTGAATCTGTCGTTTGACAATCGATTTCTTGTGTGATTTATGCTTTAGATTTTTAGCCAGAATGGATTTAGATTTTAGACCTTTAAGGAGAGTTGCACTTGTGTGACTAAGGGAACTGGATCTAGAACCTGAGGGAGTTTTGTTTCAGTTTTTTTTCTTGTTTTGTTTCGCCATTGTTTCGTGTATAATGTTGGGGATGAAACTGATTTTAATGATGATAATGGTGATAATGAAGATGCTAATAATCACTATAAATGAAGCTTTTATTTTGCTATTATCAGTATTATTACCATATGTCGAAACATAAGTATCATCATTATCGATAGAATTATCGAGATAATTCCAACCATAATCATTATTTTGATATCGTATTTTATTTCAGTTTTAATATTATATACCTCATAAAAACGAAAAAAAAAAAAAGAGAAATATCATGTCCCAGAGC
>BOPN01004956.1:25000-27500 GCA_017312705.2 Penaeus japonicus | reverse complement strand
ATTTAAGCAATCTTAGTGATGCTCAGAGCTAGAGTTTGCATAACTGCGATTCTTGTCTCAGTATGGATTTGATTTGTTATATGATTAAGATATATTATTATACTCATTACCTTCATACATATCTTGCCAGCATTGGCTTCAAATACCACATCTCTTAGTGTATTCCTAGATTTTTAACTGAAGTCTATGAATAAACTGGGAATCATCGGCGTATTGTATTAGATGGCAGTTATGGTCTATAGTTGGTAAATCATTTATGAAATTTGTGAATACGATCGGGCCTAATATCGATCCTTGTGGAGCACCGAAATTTACTGTTAGTTATGATGAAGAATTTTGTGGTTGACTCTAAAAAGCATTAGAAAGGTCGCACTAAGTGAGCAAATTTACCTTATTGTTATCCATGTTATAAATTTGTCCAAGTCGAATCGTTTTCGTTTCCATCTCCTTGCATGCTCTATTGTTGGTATTTGTCTATCTATTTGACTTTATGGTTGGCGCTAATCATCTCTAAAGTTAGTTTCTTCATAGCGTTAGATGTGTAGTTTTTATGATAATGATGATTATGTGCACATTTGCATATGTAATCATACGCATACACTCAAATACTCTATGTCTCTCTTTCTCTCTCTCTTACATGCACACACGAATACACACACACACACACACGCACATACACACTCACACACAAGTGCGTGAAACAGAGATGTAATTATGTTGCTCTGTTTATGAGATGGACTTTGATGCTTTCAACATAATAATCCCTGGAGGGAATGGTTTCCTTCTGAGTGCTCGGGTTAAGATTGTCTTGCCCTAAACTGAATGCACTTTTAGTTCGGATGAATAGTAATTAGACTTTTGTTTGGATGTGCCTAAGTGTAACTTGAATTTATTAGAACTTACATGAGTAAAACTGGGACTAGATCGACGGGCAAATAGACCTATGCCTGGTCAAGTCAAATAATTGGGCTTTTAGCAGATTAGAAACATTCATATACATTTGCGCAGCACATACATACAGCTTACACGCTGGGAGGCAAAACTAAACCACTTCATACATACGCAATTTTATATTCCAAACATTGTGGTCAAAATAGAGTTGGAATAGATGAGCCACTTGACTTTTTATGTGTCTTATGTGGAAAAAAATAAAAATAAATAAGCGATTCCGTGGTCGCATCTATTTTCGCATTCAAACATATTTGTTCTAACCATTATTTTTTTTTTCTTCTTTTTCTCCAAATCCAATTACCAAATCATTAATGGAAAAGCATTACCATTCATCTATCAAAAACAATGATACCACTATAAATATTTTCATTAGTTATTATCAAATCTGTATCGTGGTTTACGAGATAGCATTTTGATATGTCATCATCAAGGACATTGACTGCGGTGACGTCGTGTTATACCGTGTTCCATTACAACTATCGCTGCATAGTCTTTTATAGATATACAAGGATTAAAGGCTAAAACATCCTTCCTCCCTGTGTTACTGCTTTCTTACTACCGTATTACTGCAAGTTTATATATATATATATATATATATATATATATATATATATATATATGTATATATATATATATATGCATATATATATGTATGTATGTATGTGTGTTGTATATATATATGTATATGTATATACATATATATATGATATATATATATATATATATATATATATATATATATATATATATATATATATATATATATATATATATATATTTATATATATATATATACAACGCGAGAACAATCCACACGATCTTTACATATTTATTGTGAATTTTATATATCCATTGTTCCCGAACGGTAAGAGTACTAAACGTTTCTTTGTTTGTGCCACATCCTGCGACCTCACCAAGATAACATTTAGTATAAAACAAATAATAAATTTACCATTTAGTGAAACAAAAAGAATGAACGGATTAATCGTTTGTGTTAATGGATATATTACAACACAAACAATTAACATTTGAATAAATCATGTTATAAATAAACAAATATATAAACAAAACATATGACATAGATAGAATAAACCAAAGAACAACTCGAATCGGAAAGGCACGATGAGCCGCAGGGCAATGCATTGGACGACGTCGAGAGGATCTGTTGCAAAAGGCCCGTTGTTTTCAGTTTAGGTGTGGCTGTAATGTAATAATGGATTGCTTTGACGACGACAAGTAGTAAGTGGATGCACACAACTGCTGCAACATTCACATTTAGTTTTAATGGATTGAGAGCCCTTCGGCAGTTTCTGTTACAAAACAGTTTTTGTTAGTGCAGACTATGTGTATATATATGTGTGTGTGTGTGTGTGTATGTGCACACACACATATCTATATCTATCTATCTATCTATCTATCTATCTATCTATCTATATATATATATATATATATATATATATATATATATATACATATATATATCAGTAAAATAACTGATCTCATCTTCGAAGGTCCACCATCTGCTTCATCTGTTACCACACGAAAACGA
>BOPN01004956.1:10000-12500 GCA_017312705.2 Penaeus japonicus | reverse complement strand
TTTTGTTTACTTTTGCCATTGCATTCCTGATTTTGTTTCCTGGCTGCATGCACGTTTCCATTGTTACTGATTCTACACTTTAGGACACTTTTATTCACATTTCCCCTAAACTCGGATAAATTTGATAATAGAGAATAGATATTTGTTTAGGAGGATTTACAAAAACAAATAAGCCCCTCTATGTATAGAGTAAAATAGGAGAACCACAACAAATCTCAATAATCATGTATCGGCACTTTCACGGAAAATCACCAATTATTAATCACGCGCTTGTTTGGACATAGGACGATATAATAGATAGTGTTATATTTATAATCTATCTTTGTGCTGTTTGTTGTTTTCGATGTCTACATATACAATCAAGTATATGTCCCTAGACCACAGCAGAAATACTCAAAGCAAAGCTTGCAATCCATTTGGACAGTGCTTTTTAACCTTTCTAAAATCATGACCAACTGTTTGCATTAATAGTGCCTTCGAGTGTACAATAGGATCTCCCTCCTTTATTGGAACGACGAAATGGCGTGTTTAGTGATATCTAGCATAGTTTAGAATGTCATTCATGCATCAATTGTGGATTTCCAAACTGAGTATCTGTTTCTAACCACTTGATCATACCTTAGCCCGCAGGATGAGAACGACTGCAAAGGTGAATTGCAAGATTATGGTTAGTTGGTCGTATTGTTTATGAAAAAGGGTAACAAGAAATAAACAAATAAATTAATAGATTATAGATGACCGAATTGGTTACAATTACTGCAACGATTAATATTATCATCTCTAAAGTTAGTTGCATTATAGCCTTAGATGTGTAGTTTTTATAATAACGATGATTATGTGCACATTTGCATATGTAATCTCACGCATATACTCAAATACTCTATGTCTCTCTTTCTGTCTCACACACACACATGCACACATGAATACACACACATACACTCCGACACAAGCGCGTGAAACAGAAATGTAATTATGTTGCTCTATTTATGAGATGGACTTTGATCCTTTCAACATAATAATCCCTGGAGGGAATGGTTTCCATCTGCGTGCTCGGGTTAAGATTGTCTTGCCCTAAACTGAATGCACTTCTAGTTCGGATGAATAGTAATTAAACTTTAGTTTGGATGTGCTTAAGTGTAACTTGAATTTATTGGAACTTACATGAGTAAAACTGGGACTAGATCCACGGGCAAATAGACCTATGCTCGGTAAAGTCAAATAATTTGGCTTTTAGCAGAATAGAAACATTTACATATACATCTGCGCAGCACATACATACAGCTTACACGCTGGGAGGCAAAACTAAACTACTTCATACACACCCAACTTTATATTCCAAACATTGTAGTCAAAATAGAATTGGAACAGATGAGCCACTTGACTTTTGATGTGTCTTATGTGGAAAAAAAATAAATGAGCGATTCTGTGGTCGCATCTATGCTAGCATTCAAACATATTTGTTCTAGCCATTATTTTTTTCTCCAAACTCCAATGACCAAATCATTAATGAAAAAAACATTATCATTCATCTATCAAAAAAGAAAAAAAAATCACTATAAATATTTTCATTAGAGTTCATATTAAATCTGTATCGTGGTTGACGAGCTAGCATTCTGATATGTCATCAAGGGCATTGACTGTGGTGACGTCGTGTTATACCGTGTTCCATTACAACTATCGTTGCACAGTCTTCTACAGATAATCAAGGATTATAGGCTAAAGCTTCCCTGCTCCCTGTGTTAGTGTTTTCCTGCTACCGTGCTACAGCTAGTGTGTATATATGTGTGTGTGTGTGTGCATGTGTTGTATATATATATATATATATATATATATATATATATATTTATATATATATATATATATATATATATATATATATATATATACATGTGTTTTATATATATATATATATATATATATATATATATATATATATATATATATATATATATATATATGCATGTATGTATATATATACATATATATACATATATATATATGTATATGTATATACGTATATATATATATATATATATATATATATATATATATATATATATATATATATACATATATATACAACACGCAAACAACGCACACGATCTTTACATATCTATTGCGAATTTTACATATCCATTGTTAGCAACCGGTAAGAGTACTAAACCTTTTTTTTTTTCTCTCTCTCTCACTGTTTTTTTGTCTGTGGCTCATCCCGCGACCTCACGAAAATAACATTCAGTGTAAAGCAAATAATAAATTTGCAATTTAGTGAAACAGAAAAAAAGAACAAATTAATAACCTGTGTTGGTAAATATATTACAGCAAAACAACTAAACATTTGAATAAATCATGTTATAAATAAACAAATATATAAACAACACGTATGGCATAAATAAAGTAAACCAAAGAACAACTCGAATCGGAAAGGCACGATGAGCCGCAGGGCAATGCATTGGACGACGTCGAGAGGATCTGCTGCAAAGGCCCGCTGTTTCAGCTC
>BOPN01004956.1:0-2500 GCA_017312705.2 Penaeus japonicus | reverse complement strand
AATATTTGCATGAATTAGTTTAGTTTTCCCTCCCAGCGTGTGAGCGCGCGTACGCATGTATATGCATACATGTATGTGCTGCGCAGATGTATATGTATATGTTTCTATTCTGCTAAAACCCAAATTATTTGATTTGACCAGGCATAGGTCTATTTGCCCGTCGATCTAGTCCCAGTTTTACGCATGTAAGTTCTAATGAATTCAAGCTACACTTAAGCATATCCAAACTAGAGTCTAATACAACTCATATTCATCCGAACTAAAAGTGCATTCAGTTTAGGGCAAGACAATCTTAACCTGAGCAGAAGGAAACCATTCCCTCCAGGGATTATTATGTTGAAAGGATCAAAGTCCATCTCATAAATAGAGCAACATAATTACATCTCTGTTTCACGCGCTTGTGTGAGTGTGTTCGTGCATGCATTTGTGTCAGAGAGATAGAGAGAGAAAGAGAGATACAAAGTATTTGAGTAAGTGCGTGAGATTACATATGTAAATGTGCACATAATCATCGTTATCATAAAAAAAACTACACATCTAACGCTATGATGCAACTAACTTTAGAGATGATACTAATATTAAACGTTGCAGTAAATCGTCCAATGTAGCCAATTCTATAAACATTAAGCTATTTGTTTATTTCTTGTTACTCTTTTTAATAGACAATACGGCCAACTAAAAATAATCTTGCAACGCATCTTTGCAGTCGTTCTCATCCTGCGGGCTAAGGCATGATTAAGTGGTGAGCCACAGATACTCAGTTTGGAAATCCACAATTGATGCATGAATGACATCCTAAACTATGCTAGATATCACTAAACACGTCATTTCGTCATTCCAACACAGGAGAGAGATCCTATTGTACACTCGAAGGCACTAGGAATGCAAATAGTAGGTCTTGATTTTAGAAAGGTTGAAAAGCATTGTACAGTTGGATTGCAAGCTTTGCTTTGAGCATTTCTGCTGTTGTCTGAGGATATATACTTGATTGTGTATGTAGAAAACAACAACAAACACAGGTAAATTGTAAATATAACACTGTCTATTATGTCGTCCTATGTCCAAACAAGCGCGTGATTTATAATTCGTGATTTTCCGTGAAAGTGCTGATGCAAGATTAAGATTTGTTGTGGTTATTTTACTATTTTACTCTATACATAGATGGGCTTATTTGTTCTTGTAAATCCTCATAAACAAATTTCTATTCTTTATTATCAAAATTAACCGAGTTTAGGAGAAAGGTGAATAAAAGTGTCCTAAATTGTAAAATCTCTAACAATGGAAAAGTGCATGCAGTCAGGAAGCAAAATCAGGAAAGCAATGGCAAAAGTAAACAAAGCGTAAAATCGTAACCTTTTGCTTTTAGTTAACAGTTGCCCCTGACAAAAGCAAAGTGTTTGGCCTTGAAAGTGCTAAGGGGAAAAATGATTTTGAAAGCAAATGTAACTTGGTTAGGTGTAAGCAAGAAAGCAAAAGGACTTGAAAGACTTATAATCAGAAACGGAAAAAAGGCCTGGACTGACTAAAAGACACTCCTAAGAATCATCAGCAAAGAAAAAGTGACATAGAAGTATAATACAAGAGATCTTCAAGAAGAACTTCAACCGCATGGAAACACTCCACAGGCAGTGTGACAATGCCACGAGGGAAGTGATGGATCCGGGGAGGGGCTGCCAAGAGAAGCAATATTGTGGAGGGAAAGGAAAAGTGGATATTGCGATAGCTCCAACCATAAAGTTAAACAGATAGACAAATATCAACAACAGATGGAAACGAAAACGATTTGACTTCGTGTGATAACAGAGGAAGCAGATGGTGGACCTTCAAAGATGAGATCAGTTATTTTACTGATATATATATATATATATATGTGTGTGTGTGTGTGTGTGTGTGTGTGTGTGTATGTATGTATGTATGTATGTATACATAGTCTGTACTAACATAAACTACTCTCAATCCATTAAAACTAAATGTGAATATTGCAACAGTTGTGTGCATCCATTCACTACTTGTCGTTCGTCAAAGCAATCCATTATTACATTACAGCCACACCTGAGCTGAAACAACGGGCCTTTGCAGCAGATCCTCTCGACGTCGTCCAATGCATTGCCCTGCGGCTCATCGTGCCTCTCCGATTCGATTTGTTCTTTGGTTTACTCTATATATGTTATACGTTTTGTTTATATATTTGTTTATTTATAACATGATTCATTCAAATGTTTAGTACTTTGTGCTGTAATATATCTATCAACACATTTTATTTATTCTTTTTTTCTGTTTCACTAAATTGTAAATTTATTATTTGTTTTAACTACATGTTATCTTGGTGAGGTCGTGGGATGCGGCAAAAACAAAGAAAAAATGTTTAGTACTCTTACCGGTTGGCAAGCATGGATATGTAAAATTCGCAATCTGTCCTAAAACATTTGATTGGCCAATTGAAAGATAGAATACATACATGCATACATATATATACATATTTATATGTATATATATTATA
>BOPN01004955.1:105000-110192 GCA_017312705.2 Penaeus japonicus | reverse complement strand
ATAGATATAGATATATAGATAGATAGATAGATAGATAGACAGATATATATATATATATATATATATATATATATATATATATATATATATATATATACGCACACATACACACACATATATATATCTATATATATACATATAGATAGATAGATAGATAGATAGGTAGGTAGATAGACAGGTGTATACATATAATATGCATGTATGTGCATATACAGATAGACAGACAGACAAAGAAAGAAAGAAACGGAAACACAAATAAGATATAGATATAGACATAGATATAGACAGATTTATTGATACGTAGATGCACAGAAATATAGATTTAAATATAGATAAATGTAAATTCAGATTAATAATCAGATGGACAGATAGACAGACATTTAGATAAACAGATAGATAACCAATGCTTCTATGCACAATAAAAGTTATCTTTCCCTCCTCCTATCTCCCTTATTTATTCCATATTTTCGCTCTTCTCTTCCTCCACCAAGACAAAGAGGAAAATCAATAAAAGATATGACTCACACTTGTCTTTTTATTAATCTTTTTTTTTATCTGTTTACATATTAAATTCCATGTACATAATTTCCTTGTCATCTTATTGTAACAAAGTTAACATGAAATGAATCGATGCGCACAAGGTGGGGGGGGGGGGGGGGGTGGGGGAGGAGGAGGGGTGGGGGGAGTGGCAAGGGGGAAGGGAGAGGGGAAGAGGGTGGTTGTGGTGGCGGTGGTAGTGGTGGTTGTGGGGGAGGGGGGGAGGGAGGTCAGAGAAGGGGGTGAGAGAGAGAGGGATTGACATCAAACATTTTTATTGTTTTTTTTTTTTTTTTTTTTTTTTTGGTTTAATTATTATTCCTTCTACTAATACTGTAGTTGACGAGAAACGATGAAAGCACAAGTTGCAAATGCAAACAAGGAAGTCCTATTATGCCCTTCTGGTATTCGGGTAGGCCTATCGAAGCTATTTTTCCGACAATGGTGAGTAATTTATTAATTTTATGATTGATGGAGTCTGTTTTCTTGTTTTCTTTTTTCTTTTTCTTTTTTAATGCTATTATCATTCATCTTGAAAAGGTAGGTAGGTAGGTGCTTGGGCTGTTTGTTGTCGTTGTCATTGTTGTTTGTTCGTTTGTTGTTAGTCTTTCTATTTCGATTTTCTTGTTTTTTATTGTTTTTTTTAAAATGTTGTTTCTCCATCTTCCTCATTCTTTTCTTCTCTGAGAGAAAACGTCTCAGAAAAATGTGTAGGAAACCAGACACTGAATTACATTTTTTTTTCTTATTTTTTCTTCACAACATACACAACCGAGGTGAGAAACCGAGGGGGGAGGAGGAGGAGGAGGAGGAGGAGGAGGAGGAGGAAGAGGGAGGTGAGTGAAGGGAAGTGAGAGAGAAAGATGGGGAAGAGGAGGAGGAGGAAGAAGAGGAGGAAGAGGGAGAGACGAATAGGTAAAGAGGAATAGAGGAATGGGGTAGGGGGGGTTAGGGGGGGAGGGGAAGAGGGGCGAGAGGGAGGGATATTACGAACATGAACCATCACATACCAATGATAAGGGATAATGATCAGCTTTCATCCCCCTTGTGGCCTTGCAGACGGCAAAACATGACATATATATATATATAAAGAAGTCGATTTTACGTTTCCTCCCTATAGATTCCGACATCCCATCACATTAAAAACACATTGGTTCACAACCGGAAGCAGAGTCACTATAAATGTTTATTTGTAGAAAGCACAATCACAATCAGCAGCAGGACTCTCTTATGTGTATTTATGTATGTATATATATGTGTGTGTGTGTGTCTATATATATATACATATACATGTATGTGTATGTGTGTATATATACATACACATATGTATGTATGTATATGTATATATAACCAACAAAGACATTGAACCAGGTGTAAATTTCCTCATATTTTCCACTCAACATTGGCGAGGGGAGCGCAGGGTAGGGGAGAAGAGGGTGGGGGGAGGGGCTAGGAGGAAAGGAGAGGGGGGGAGCGGGCGAAGGGGAGAACGGGGGAGGGGGGGGGGTGGGGGGGAGAGCATCTACGGCTGAGTACGGGCGTCGGCGACACACATCTTAGAGTAGCCAGGCGACGGCGAAGCGGAGAATTCTTCTAAGAACGAAGGAAGAACGGCATCGCTCTAGTTTTTTTTTTTTTTTTTTTTTTTTTTTTTTTGCTTGTCTGTTTGTTTGTTTGTCTCCTTTCTTCACATCTTTGGAGCATCACGAAGCACTGAGGGAGGAGGGGGGAGGGAGGAGGAGGAGGAGGAGGAGGAGGAGGAAGGGAGGGGATATGTTGGGGGAGGAGGAGGGAGAGAGTGAGAGAGAAGAAGGAAGAGGAGGAGGAGGAGGGGAGGGGAGATGCTGGGGGAGGAGGAAGGAGAGACAGAGCGAGAAGGAGGAGGAGGGGGGGCAGGAGGAGGGGGTTGGGGGGTCCTGCAGGTGTTTGGAGGAGACACGAATCCTCGGCGCGGATAAAAACAACAACGGAACACGTCATAGCCTTCATGCTGTGGAAGGCTGCGTAGAGGGGAGAGGGGAACGGAGGGAGGAGGGAGGAAGGGAGAGGAGGAGCAGAAGGGAGGAAGAGGAGGACTCAGAAGGAGGCGGCGACGGCGGCGGCGGCGACGACGACGACGACGACGGCGACGGCGTGGTGCTGGCGGCGCAATCCTCAAGGCATTCCCTCGGACGGAAGCCGGGGTTAGAGGGGCGGTCTCTTAGGTTCCTCGGCGACGTCGAGCGAAGGCACTTCCAGGGAGATGCTCTTCTGGAGGGTGATCTTCTTGCCGGGCTCGGGGCTGGCCTCCTCCACGGGGGCGTCCTCGTCGTCCACGGAGCTCAGGGTGATGTCGGGCTTCGGCAGGTCCTTCTGCACTTCGATCTCGTTGGCCATCGCGGCGGGTGCACGGTCTCGGCGCCGGGGCGGGAGCGAGCTGGGGGCGGCGTGGACGGGGCTGGAGGGCGTCACGGGATGGATTTCAGAACGAAGGCCTCGCAGGTGGAAGCTCACACCAGCTGGCACGGTAGGTATGCCGCGAGTGCTAGCGACTGGGTCACGGTGTCAGATGGTGGCGGCGGCGGCGGTCACACGACGAGGCGCAATCCCCGGCACACCGGTATTCACCTTCACTGGAAAGTCACGTCAACACACCCGCAGGAAGGCGGCGCTCGGCCACACGCACTCACAAAGCACAAGCACAAGCACGGATCCCTCTAGCGTGACCTTCAGCTCGCCCTCGAGCACCGAGTCTCAGAACACCGGGAAAGGGGGAGAGAACCGCGCACACTTCCTTCGAGGACGGCCACCACCTTCGTGAGTGGAGGGCGGTAGGGGGAGAGAGGAGGAGGAGGAGGAGGAGGAGGAGGTGGAGGAAGAGGGGGTCGGGGAGGACCCAAACGCAACACACACAGGCACTAATAAGTCTCGAGGGAGTGCCAGCTGATCCTCGAACCACCCCGTCACTGTTCTCCTCCAGCGTCAAGGTCAAGCGGAAGTGTTCCTTCTTGGGGAGCGGAAGTACGAGAGAGAGGAGCGCTCATACACGTGTTCCCGGTGTGGTGATCCGAGGCAGACTGACTGGTGGGCGGCGCGCTCAACTCTCTACACCTCTGGTTGCTATAGTGAAACCATAGAGGAGAGGCACTTCGTCAGGACCAACGTACGTACTCCAGATCATATCGTTAGAACGAATCAATACCACCCTGTTTATCGCTTATCTATCGCCGCTGAGACGACGACAAAAACAACAACAACAACAACTACAGCGATTGAGAACGTGGTAATTGGCGGAGAGAGGAGGGGGAGGAGAGAGGGAGAGAGAGAGAGAGGATGAGAGAGAGAGAGAGAGGGAGAAAGAGATGGGGGGAAGAAGGAGAGGGGAAGAGGGAGAGGGGAGAGGAGGGTGTTGGAGAGAGAGAGAGAGAGAGAGATAAAGAGAGAGATATAAAGGGAGAGAGAAAGAGAAGAAAAAAAAGAGAAGAACGGAAAGGGAGAGAGGAGAGAGAAGAAGAGATAGACAGACAGATAGACAGCTATAGAAAGAGAAGGGGATAAAGAAGGGGAGAAGAGGGGAAGAGGAAGAGGAAGAGGGAGGGAGGGAGGGGGGGGGGACATCATTTCGAGACATCGTTTCTACGAGATGGTAAGACGGGCATCTTTAACATTTCCCCCACGACTGACATCAGCGTCTCAGCGGGTCTACCGGGGACTATGAAATAATAACTCGCGTCTATTATGTCGTCTCATTGGCGATTTGTGCGAGGGGGGGTGGAGGGGGGAGGGGGAGGGAGGGGGATATGAGGGAGGGGGGGAGGGGGCGCAGAATCATCCCGGTGCGGACGTATAGCTTTATATGATCGATAAAAGCGTGGAGTCTCCGGTTAACTGTGTCGAAGGAACACGTTGCTATTTGCATGCTATTACGGTTTTTGATATTGATTTTTTTTTTTTTTTTTATGCTTTTTCTTTTCTTTTCTTTTTTTGTTGTTGATTTGTGTGTTTGTTTGTTGGGTTGTTTGTTTGTTTGTTTGTTCTTTGAGGTGTTGTTGTTTTTTTGTCTTTGTTCTTGTTTTTGTTTTCGTTTTCGTTTCGTTATTTTCGTGAATGTTTATTTCTTTTTTTTTTTATTTCTCATACTCATTGGTTATCTTTCTACTTCTCTCTTCCACTCTTTATGAACCTGTTTATTGACTTTCGTATGTTTAGGTAATCATCGGATCATCTGTCTGTTTGTATATTTACGACAAACACGTACGTACACACACACTCATACAGATACACATATACGCACACACACATATACACACATACACACGGACACACACATACAAACAAGACACACAAACAAAAACACGCACACAAACACACAAACAAAGACTCTCAAACAAACACACACAAAACAAACACACACTCAAAGATAACTACGCACCGTTTTCTTCATAATTCATTTGTTTAGCTTCGCGTCAATCAGCGCATGATCTAGACATTCTAATTTAACTTCCGTTGCATGTTGCATTTCATTTTGTCATTTACTTATTGTTTTTTTTTCTTTTCTTTAGCTTTGTGCGAGGAAACGAGAGATATTCTAATTTGATTTTTTTTCTTCCTCTTTTTCTCTCTTTCTTTCTCTTTTTCGCTTTTTCTCTCGTATTTTATTGTATATTTTCTGTTGA
>BOPN01004955.1:82500-87500 GCA_017312705.2 Penaeus japonicus | reverse complement strand
TATTTATCTCATTCTATTGTTTTCTCTTTCTTTTTGTTTGTGTTTATGTCGTTTCATCTCCCCTTTTATTGTTCTCTTTCCCTCTCTCTCTCTCTCTCTCTCTCTCTCTCCCTCAACCCACATTTCTCTCTCTCTCTATGTATATATCTGTCTGTCCCTCTCTTTCTCCCCCCCTCCCCCCGTCTGTCTGCCTGTTCTTCTCTTTCTAGCCTCCCCCCCTTTGTCTGTCCGTCTGTCTGTCTGTCCTTCTCTTTCTCACCCCCCCCCCCCTTTGTCTGTCAGTCTGTTTGTCTGTCCCTCTCTTTCTCAACCCCCCTCCCCCTCCTCCCCGTTTATCTGTCCCTCTCTTTCTCTCTTATACTCTTCCTCCCCATTTCTCTCACCGTAATCATTATGAAAGACGACACAAAACTTTTTATTCTTATATAATAGTCTAGCGTAATACCATTATGATATTGAATCTTTCTAAAGGTACATTTTTTATCACCATCGCCGTTGACTGTGTTTGTACAATAAATATTTTATACTGCGATATGCAAATTGATTCTCTCTCTCTCTCTCATTCTCTCTCTCTTCTCTCTCTCTCTCTCTCTCTCTCTCTCTCTCTCTCTCTCTCTCTCTCTCTCTCTCTCTCTCTCTCTCTTTCTCCTCTCTCTCTCTCTCTCTCTCTCTCTCTTTCTCTCTCTTTCTTTCTCTGTCTTTATTATTATCACTTACATTATGGTTATTATGATTATTTTCATTATTGTTATGATTATGGTTATTGTTGTTTATCATTATCATTGTCATCATTATTATAATCATTATTATCATCATTATTGTTTTCATTATCATTATCATTGTTATCATTATTATAATCATTATCATCATCATTATTGTTTTCATTATCATTATCATTGTTATCATTATTATAATCATTATCATCATCATTATTGTTTTTATTATCATTATCATTATCATCATGGCCATTATTACTATCATTATCATTATTATCACTACCATTACTATAATCATTATTATTATCATTATCATTCTTATCGTTATCCTTTTTGTTATCATCATTATCATTCCATCATCATTATTGTTATCATCATTATCTTCATCTTTATAATCTTCATTGACATCATCATTATCTTAATTTTTATCATCTTCATTGTCATTATCATTATCATTATTTGGGATAGGGTAATGAAATGTATATATTTAAAGTAGTAGTTTATAAGTTATACCATATAGTGAGAGAAATGTCTTACTCACTTTTTAAGTATAACCGAACTTAAAGTCACAATCTTAATATTTGTGCAGTTCTGAACATCATAATATGTTTTATGTTTCTTATATATCATTATTTATACACGTAACCTAATTCTTATTTTACAAATAAGATCTACACACACAAATATATATATTTATATAGAAATGAAATGATGGATGTATCAAAAACAGATATTTAATTCAAGATAGATGTTCGCTTCGTTAGATAAACCGAAACATCTTCCTAATATACCTGTTATCTTTAGAGTGAACTGGACTTTTGGAAATATGAAAGATGTACATAAACAAATGCAAATCATATCAATAATGAGATTAAATCAAAGTTTGATGAAATTGTTTAGTTTTCACAGTACTTTATGTCACTTTTTTTAATTACTTCGTGTAATTAGATACTTTTTTTATGGACGTTATAGTGATGGGGCTTAACATGTGAAAGATGTGCATGGGATGATAAAAAGCCAAATTAATTCGACATGAAACGAGACATGATGTGTGACTATGATACGAGACAATTAACCCTTGATACACAGACAGTCACAGGCACGGTTCTCTTCCGTTGCGATATTGAGTCTTAGTTGAAGACACAGCGTCCTCGTTTCATATATATACCCTCTGTTGCAACTTGCAGCAACGGGGACTTGCTACTTCCCAGACGTCGTGACAAGGTTCTGCGACTTCGTTCGGGTGGCGTCTCGTTGAGTCGTCGAGTGTCGTACCGAGGGGGGAGGGGAGGGGAAGGTGTCTTGCGCCCCTTCAACGAAAAACACAACGAGGAGTCGACGAGCAACCACAGGGTCTCGGAGTCTCCCCACCAGAAGGTCCTTTCGCGAAGACGAGCCCAGGAGTCTAACCACAAGACTAAAAGGTGTGTGATGATGATGTGTCAACAACTTCGATATCTGACGACTTATCTGACGTTACTTCTGTCGCCCCTTTCTTGATTAGAGAGGGGGCCTTTTCCTCTCCTCCTTCAGCTTGATCGAAGGAACCCTGAGCGTGCGGCCCCTCCTTGTCGAACGCCTCCTGAAGGACTTCTTTCTCTGGGGCACCTCAGCCACGTCGCCGTCAGAGGAACTCTCACTGTCTTCGTACGAACTGAAGATAATCGTCGGATAAAGGAACTCGCTCGGGGAATCCCCTTCGTCGGACATCTCAGGCGTTGAAGACATCCTTGAGGATAGAACTTCGAAGGAAAAAAAAAGAGAGAGAATCCTTAGACGCTGGTGGTGGTGAAGTAGGTGGTAACGAGGCTTCGAGGAATGTTCTTCGGAAGGTGGTGAGAACAAGTAACGGAGAACAGGCAGAGGGGACGAACTGAACTTAACCGCTGCTGGATATGTAACGAGAGAGAGCGAGGTGCGAGCTGGCTTATATATACACATACACACGCGCCCGCAGTCGACGTAATACCGAGTGTGCGATTACACAAAACTTCTTCTTTTCTAGTGCGTGATACAATCCCCCCCCCCCCCCCCCCCCCATCCACCATTACCCTCCCCCCCCCCCCACATACACACCCTAATCCTCTAATCCTTAGAACGAGTTCCGTTTCTTGCTTGCTTGCTTGCTTGCTTGCAATCTGACGCACCGAGATTCGTCTTCCATGCATGACCCTCTGAGGAATTTCCTTTGTCTTTGCGACATCGCATTATGCAACAGAGAGTGAGAAACGACAATAACAATAACAAAGATATCTATAGCTAATACCTTTCATTCTCTCAAGTCCTTTGTTTTTGCTTGTTTGTTTGTTTGTTTTCACAATTCTAATAAATATACGATTATACCTTCATGATAAGAAACCATCTACTTATCTATCTAAACTAAATAGATATCGTATATATCTACAAATTAAGAATAAATAAATTAAGAATAAATAGACTGAATTAATCCCAGAACAAAACAAAGAAAGAAGTACAGTGACGCAAAGAGGCGCTTGAACCCAGAATTCTTCACAGTCTCTGATTTTCTTCTTCTTTTTTTTCTTGCAAAACAATATCGTTGCATAACTTGTAGCATGTGTTTGTGTCTGTCTGTTTCCTTGTTCTTTCTGCATGATTTTGATGATTTTTTTTATGCTAGAAATGTTTTGTAATAGTGGGGAAGATTTTATTCTTGGCATGATTAGAACTGTGTTAATGATTATAAGAAGAATCAAGAAACAATGTAACGAAAACAAAGAAAAAAATGGCTATGTATTGCAATACTGATAATAAACCTAATGACGTCAATAATAAAGATAGTAATGATAATGATAATAATAATGGTAACGATGATAATGATGATTATGATGGTAATGATGATGATTATAATTATAATGGTAATGATGATAATCATAATTATAATGATAATAATAATAACAATCAGTAATAATGATGATAACAATAATGATAATGATAATAATGATAATATAATGGTGATGATGATAACTAGAATTATAACAATAATGATCATAATCATTATGATGATAATAATCATAATGATAAGGATAACAGTAATGATGATATATATGATAATGATGGTGATGATAATAATGATAACAATAATAATGATTAAATGATAATGGTAATAGTAGTAATGGTAATAATGACAATAATGATATTGATAATGACAATAATGATGATAATAACAATAGCAATAACAATGATAATAATGATGTCAACAATAATGATAATAGTGAGGATAATAATAATGATGATAACAATTATGGTAATAAACATAACAATAATAATTATGATAATAATTATGACAATGAAAATAATGACAATGATAATGACGATGATGATGATAACAATGACAATATTGATGACAATATTGATAATGCAAATAGTAAGGACAACAATGATAATGATAAAGCAGATGATAATGATTATAATGAAAATGATATTGATAATAACTATAATGGTAATAAGGATATTTAAAATTATGATGATAATAACAATAATGGTTATAATGATAATGATAATAATGATAATAGTAATAACAATCATAATGATGATAATGATAAAGATAATAATAATAATAATAATAATAATAATAATAATAATAATAATAATAATAATAATAATAATAATGATAATGATTATAACAATAAGGATGATAATAATAATAATACTAATAGTAATAATAATGATAATAATAATAATAATAATAATAATAATAATAATAATAATAATAATAATAACAACAATAATAATGATAATAATAATAATGATGAAAATAATAATGATAATAATAGCAACAATAATAATAATGATAATGATAATAAAATAGTAATAAGAATAATGATAATAATGATGATGATGATGCTGATGATGATAATAATAATAATGGTAATTATAATAATAGTAATAATAATGATAATGATAATAATAATGATAATGATAATAATAGTAATGATGACGATAACAATAATGATAATAATGATAATGATAGTAATAATAATTAATAATAATAATAATAACAATAATAATAATAATAATGATAACAATAATAACAATAATAATGATAATAATAATAATAATAATAATAATAATAATAATAATAATAATAATAATAATAATAATAATGATAATTATAATAATAATAATGATAATAATAATAATAATAATAATAATAATAATAATAATAATAAAAATAATGATAATAGTGATAATAATAATAATGTTGATAATAATTATAAGAATATTGATAATAATAATAATAATAATAATAAGAATAAGAATAAG
>BOPN01004955.1:42500-45000 GCA_017312705.2 Penaeus japonicus | reverse complement strand
AAAAAGATATCCTATTTCACATTCACGTTTCTAAATACCAATATTTGAATAAAACAACTGAAAACGTGGCTAATGATAGCCCATATCCTTTCAGTTTAAAACAGCTTCCTTAATCCTAAATACATGATGTGATGACATAGATATAATGGGATACAAATGACATATCACAGATCGACACAATGACGTGGTCTCCATCAATGCACAACTAAGGCGTCGCCAACAAAGTTCGTCCTGCGAAGTATTGTTGCCTTCGAGACCTGCAGTAGATGTCCTACGTATCCTACTGAAGCCCCGCTGCTGGACGTTCCTCCCTTGTTGCAGAGACGGAGTTCGCTGCATCATTGCAAGGATGAGGTTTGAGGAATGGCACTCTCTCCCCGGGCGGGCTTAGAGCGGCGGTCTCTTGGCCTCCTGCTCGAGGTCGAAGGATGGCACTATCAAGGAGTTGGTCTTCCTCAGGGTCCCCTTCCTGGCCCTCCTCGTCCCCGCGGCGTCGACCTCCTCCTCGGGGCCGAATTCCTCCTCCTCGAAGGAACTGAAGGTGATCATGGGCTTCACGCTGTCCTGGCGGCTTTGAGTCTCGCTCGGCATCTTGATAAGCTTTCTTCCTTTTATCTTCTCGACTTCTTATCAGTCACTATCAACACGCTATCAGCCGCGACTCGATCTCCGAAGAAGCTGCAGCAGAAGTGTTATCGAAGGAGAAAGTTCAGGGCGGAGCGTACCGTGTATGTCTGGCTGATGCTGCGTACCGAGAGGAACTGGCGGCTGAGCGGGGCGTCGGCCATTATATATACCTGCGGCTGCTTGCTCTCCTGGCCTGCATTGAACACGTGACCACATTTCGGGGAACTGTTGCCGACTGTCAAGACGTTTGAGCTCACGGGCGCGTGGCAATTCCTTCGTACACCTCCTTCGCTCTAGGATCTTCAGAGCCTCGGTTCCTCCCAAAAGGAGAAGTTCTTGAGGTGCTTGCGTTCGCGTCGGCCATGGATAAAAGTTCCGAGGTTTAGAAAATGCACGAAAATTAATGCCTTTTTGGAGGAATCGCTGACGTTAGGCAAGGTGTGCTTCCGTCATTGGCACTTGGGAACCGCTTCGATCTGCAAAGAGAACCATATGCTTATTTTTGTCCTGATGAGTGTGCCCGTTGCATTTTTCCTGCTACTTTCTCTCTCCTATTTTATTTTCCTCACTCGTCTCCTTGGCACTTTCTCTCTCTCTGTCCTCTCTCTGTCCTCTCTCTCCCTCTCTATCTCTATCTATTTATCTTTCTCGCTCTCTCTCTCTCAATCTCTTTCGCTCTCTCTCTCTATCTATCTTCTCTCTCTATCTATCTATCTATCTTCTCTCTCTCTCTCTATCTATCTTCTCTCTCTCTCTCTCTCTCTCTCTCTCTCTCTCTCTCTCTCTCTCAAACATACACACACGCACACACACATACACACACACACACACACACACACAGACACACACACACACACACACATATATATAGATAGATAGATAGATAGATAGATATATAGATAGATAGATAAATACCTATATCTCTCCAGTCTTCTCTCTTTGTTCAGATTCAGTAATTCACGTCCTCACACACCTACCCCCCCACCCCACCACACCCCAACCACACCCGTAAAATTGCGAAATTTATCGTCCCTCTGACCTTATATTCGCCACTTTAACGAAAGAAAAAGTAAAGAAAATAAAGACCAGATTCCATCTCTCTCACGCCACACGTCCCCGTTAACTTCATACCCTGGTAAGCAATTACGTGTATATATAGTTTGAAGGGGAATTCTTGTCAATGATTAGCATATGTTTTGTTCGTCTACGTATTTCTGGAGAAGGGGACGCAATAATGGATAATTATAGCGAGGAGGTTGGTGTTTATCGTCTATTTATAAATAGATGGATGGATAGATAGATGTATTTATTATTAGAAATTAGATAGACTATCTGTCAATAAAAAGATGGCGGAGATTTAGAGAAGGAAAGAAACACGGTGATAATAACGTATAATCTCCCGCCAACGGAAACAAAAGAAGTAACATTGGCGCTTCTAACTTCCCTTTTCCCGCCATCCATTGTTCCAGGATTCGTTATGTCCTTTTTCTTCTAAGAAATTGACAATTAACGTAGAGAGAGAGAATAAGAAATAAGAAGAAATAGGAGGAAGTACAGATAATGTGGAGTGATTTGTCAATAGAGGTATACGCATATCGAGTTTCGTATGTTTGAGAAAAGAAAAATGTAATGACGTAGTGATGACGTAGTTGTAAGGGACGTTGTAATGGCGCAACTAATCTGAAGCAAAAAAAAAACAAACATATAATGCAACAAGGAAATCATAAAATGTTAAAGTTGAAGATACTGCGCGCTATGAATGAAGAATGTCAAAGGTTAAATTACAAGTCAGGATGAATATGATCAGAGAAAAATAAAATTATGTAAACCAATGACGTAAATCATGACGTCATCGATTTGAAGCAAGTCGTCC
>BOPN01004955.1:0-2500 GCA_017312705.2 Penaeus japonicus | reverse complement strand
TATGTGTGTGTGTTTGTTTGTGTGTGCGTGTGTGTGTGTGTGTGTGTTTCTACGTGTGTATGTGTACGATGCGTATATATGTATGATTATAGTGTAAAGACATACAGATAAAGAGGTGAAAAAAAATGGAAATAAAAGATATTAGTTAGAATTGTATCTTTATTTGTATTTGATATACAGTAAGAAACATTACTGATACACCTCCTGATACACAATACATTCACCGCAAACTTTTATTTCTGTAAAAATAGTTTTTTTTATATAAACATCCAAAATATAAACCCTAAAATTAGAGAGGAAACAAAGACATAAAAACAAATATCATAACGGAATAATCTCATTGAAAAGAGGACCTGCCCTTTCACAATTCAAAAAACAAAAACAAAAATTACAAATAAATATTGTTCTTTTTACTTGTTTGATGATATATGGTAAATGTTTTTTCACTCCAACACTCATCTTTGTACATATTTATTAGCTTTTTTGGTATGCCCTTTTCAATATTTTTTTTCTTCTCGAAATTGAATATAGAATTCTAAAAAAAAATGTCCTGAGATAACCACCTTAATTTCCTTGTTTTGATGTCTTCATTATCAACATTTTTTGCAACACTTAACACATTCTGAATCCTCAAACAGGTGATGTATATTATTATGCGGTGTCTCACCAACGGCTATGTTCTAGAATATGGAAAAAATAATCATAATCATACAATAAAAAAACAGTAATAATAAACACAACAAATATAAAAAAAATGGATCACAATTATTTGTTTACAATGATCTTAAATAGTATATAATGTGATGAAATTATGTTAAATGAAATGAAAACTACTGCGAAAGTACACGAATAGCTTCTGGACATTTTGATCAACTATTCCGCGACACAAAAAAAGATAACTATAAAGATGGTTTTCCTCTAAATGAACTGGCCAGACTCTGCCCGGGTCTGGAACGTGCATGAAAGGGTTAAACAAAGGTGTCCTTCCTACGATATCATAAGGCAATGATTAGATAGTCGTGGTTTCCCTTCTTGATCAAAAGGAATCTGGACTGATATATATATATATATATATATATATATATATATATATATATATATATATATATATATATATAAATATATATATATATATATATATATATATATATATATATATATATATAATAGTACTTTCTCTTCGCAAGATTACATAGTCCAAGCAGTCCTAAAAGTCATTCTTATCCTAAACAAGCAAGTTAATGATGGGAATGAAAAACACAGACAAATGTCACAGTAAAATGCAGGGGTGACTCCTCCGCGCAGCCGCTCCCTCTGGATTCCGGGATTCTGGGAGGCGTCGGGAGATTATCCTCGACGAACCTTAACATCCTGAAAGAGTTCTCGAAGACGCCCTTAACGCCGCAACTCGAAGGCCTCGGACGTGACAGTCACTCGAGAGGACGGTCAAGGAGGAGGAGGAGGAGGAGGAAGAGGAGGACGTGGGACGAGGAGGTGGGACGTCGCGAGCACTCTAGAGGGGCGGTCTCTTCGGCTCGTCTGCTAGGTTGACGGAGGGCACCGTGAGCGAGTGGCCCTTCCGGAGGGTCCCTTTCTTCCTCCTGATGGTGCCGTTGCCGCTGGGGTCCTCCTCCAACTCGTAGTCGTCGTCCTCCTCGAAGGAACTGAAGGTGATGACCGGATTCTGGCGGTCCTGTCGCGTCTCGGTGTCATCAGGCATCTTGGCCAGCTCAGACGCGGCGCGCGGTGACGGACCCCTTGCTCCTCAGCGAAAATTTGTCACGTCGTTTTCTCACTGCTCTCGGCGCCGAATCGAGGGCGTTTCTGATCATTTAAGTAAGTTCTGAGTCTTGGCTACGAGCAGTCCGCCGCTTGCTGCCTCGAGACACACAACAGAAACTCGGTGGAAGGAGAATGAGTAGTTACTACCGCTGGCGAAAGGCAGTGGACGCGTATCCTTGCGAGTGTATTGGGAAGAACTGACGCGGGAGTGTTGCCACGGCCTAATATTTATACCTGCGGGAGATACAGTCAATCTTCTGGAAAGACAAACTGTCGTTTAGCACACGTGGCTCGCAGATTAAGGGCTTCGCTAGGTCCATATTCGGTCTCCGTTCCATGAACACCCAATACCGAACGCTCGCCAGAGACCGCTGGGCTAATATGGTTTCCCTTTTCTCGTCAACAAACCTCCTTCTCCACTCCCTATTTCCCCATTCCTTCCCAAACAAATCACCACTTACGTCACGTCACATTTTCTCGAAGATATATATATTCAATTTATCTAATCCCTTAACAGAGATAAGGGCGGTGCACGAGATGATAACAGGGTCTGGCTGTCGTCATGGCTCCCGCTTGAATCACATGTTCTTTATCGATCCTTTGGATTCGCCTCATGAACTGTTTATTGTTCCGCTTCTTTGTGCCTCTTTTCCTCTCTCTCTCTCTCTGTCTCTCTCTCTCTCTCTCTCTCTCTCTCTCTCTCTCTCTCTCTCTCTCT
>BOPN01004954.1:92500-100000 GCA_017312705.2 Penaeus japonicus | reverse complement strand
CACTAGAGAAGTCTTACAGGATGAGTTGGAATATGCCTCATTCAGATAAACATCTCTGTATGCAGGAACCTCTGAAATGACAGGGGAGCTAGAAGAGAAGCCATGTAGGGTACACATGTATGGAGGCACAGGATGGTATCAATAGCATAGGGGACCTATAACGTGAAGCTGACAGCACAGAGGACCTGATACAGGATGCTTATGGCAAAGGGGATCTGGGTTGTGTTGATAGCATAGGAAATGTTACTGTTTCACCCAAAAAGTTAGAGGATGCAGTACTTCGTCTTTTTTTTTTTTTTTTTTTTTTTTTTGCCTGAAGAGATATGAAATTGGTGCATATGAGGCATTATATATTTTGCAAAATCAACAACAAAACAAATGGCCTCAGCCTCAGCTACTATGGCAAGGAAATTTAAGCTGTGGTTGCATATACCTGTAGACAGTTTCTGCAAGCTAAATTATTATGCTGCAAAGAAGGGAGGGCAATGACTGAAAGTGGCTAACTTCGACCACTAAACATTCTAGAACAAGATAAATCAGCCAATAACAAGGTAAGGAGAATATGGAGAAATGTTGGGAAGGCCATACTTACCTCATAAAAGTTACTTTATAATGAAATTTTGTATATACCAGATGAATATTCTGTTATTCAATGCTTAATCGTCATTGTAAACAGTTCTGTGACTAACAAGGAGACTTAGAAATGGCAAGGAGAAACTGAGCCTGGGGAATGATTAATAAAAGAATTCTAATATTATATTTATGATTATATTGTTTTATGGAAAAAGTAGTTGAAGCCCTTATGAAAATGAAGAAAATCTATGATTTCAGTAACTAATCTGTACAAGAGATGGTTTGGTAGTAGATATTACCAGAATCACTAACATTAACCCACTGCGGACGGGGATAGATTTGTTAACCCAGTCTCCAGGATAGGTTTTATTTTAGAGTGAGGCAACTTGAAGCAATATAATTTGAATCTTCCCACTCTCAGTCATTCATTATAAAACTAGAGCCGTTTTTGGATTTTATTTTTTGTGTGTTTTATCGAGTTTAGAGACTTAAATGTGCCATATGACAAGCTCTATCAGTGCTGCAGTTGACTATAATTGTAGTATATGATCCATATCAGCTCATTATTTTCTTTATAATCAGTGTGATAAAAGTATTGCTGTTTTATGTGATGACAAAAGGCAACTTTATTTTTTTGTATTTATGTGCTGTCATGAACGAATACGAAACATATAACCACCTACTATGAAGATAACATGAAGAGGTGGGGAAGAGGAAGGAAACCTATGCTTGTGACTGTGAGTGCCACAGTGAAAGGCATCCATATTGGCACAGGAGCACATTTTAGACACTGGGTATGGATTGTGTCACCTTCCTTTTCTCATTCTGCCTGCACAACCTTCATCGGTGGTACTTTAGAGCAAGAGGTCATCAACTTAGTGTGTGCCATTGCTCTATAAAGATAGTGCTTGCTAGAGACATTGGTAGGATGCCATTCAAGGCTCTCTCTCCTGTTAGTGCTAGGAAAAAGTGGTGCCATCTAGGTTTTAGATGTTAGGTTAGCTTAATATTATGGTAATTACAGTAATTATGACTGCAGTTCCCATTATCACTCACTCCTTTTTCATAGCACAGTAAAATAGCACAGTGATCCAAAATCCTCAAGCGTCATGTATGTCATGACGTCCACCGTCAGGCCAAAGCTCCTACGTCATGTATGTCATGACACCCGTCTGCCATGGTTTAAGTTAGATCCTTTATGAACTAGTTGTGCATGACCTTTATATTTGGTTATATAGGATTAGAACTCCACATTTCATCGAATGAAGCAGAAAAAGTGAATCAGTACTCATTTTCTAATTTCTCTTTATTGTTATATAGAATTACCTTCAATGCACATTATATAACATGCACACATGCATGCTCACATGCAGAATTGGGAATTGGCTGGCAATAGCAATTGTTCAGGGTCTCATTTTGCTTGGAAAGTATTAGATGAATCTTCTTTGTTTTATATGTAGATGAATGGAAAACTTCCCTTCATTTAATGTCTTTTAATAGTGGTATACAGGTATACTATAATTGCTGTAATGTGATTTGTGTTATTTATACCTTGCATGATGTCTGTCTTTATTGAACTGAACCTGTTTGATATGAGGAGGGGTCAGGCTTCAACTATAGATCAACCTCATTAATATATGTCAAAGGCTACAAGTTGAAGCCATTTTGTAGTGCCCTATTTTCCTGGGAATGAGTATTTCTCTTTTATATCCCAAAATATCTAGGGTTAAAAGTATGGGCATTAATTAACCCATCCACGACGGAGGAATTCTAGCCTTGAATGTCCCAATGCCGGGGCGTTTGAATTATTAGGCCTAAATCAATTGAATGGCTGGCACAATACTGTGCCGCCCGGCCACTGGGCTTTTGAATGCGCGGTACAGTACTGTACCACCCGTCCAGTGTGGGTTAATTGGGTAGTATTTATCAGGATAACCTCTTTTGACATAAAAATAACTTGGTAATGTGTCTTGTTAAAGGTTATCCGTTTACACCTGCAGTTTTAATTACTGTGAAGAGAAATTATAATGAAACTAGGCCAATCATGCCTTAAACTGTATATTAAATCACTTAATAACTCGACATACAAAAATAACTTCTTATACATATCTTTCATAGCAATCACTCTGACACTCTCTGAAGATTTCTTTCTTCATTCTTCTTTCTTCTTCGTTGAGAGTCAGTCGTGATGTGTTAGTCCTGAGCAATCATGATCTGAGCATCTGGTCTGGAGTTCCGGCCTTAAACTCAGCCTTTGAACTCGGTCTCCAAACTCAGCCTTAGGACTCACTCTTCAGCTTAGCCTTTGAAACCCACCGTTGAACCTGCTCCTGAGAATTAACTTAACTTTAGGAACGTGTAACAGAGATTAATCTACAATCTCACTCACATCTGTGAGACATTACATCGAAAGTTTTTCATTAAATTTACCAGTCACAGGTTCAAAAATTGATAATAATTTATCACTATAAGTTTACAAAAGTTTTACATACCAAGTTAAATCTAAGTTACATGTTGATATAAAACTTTTACTGTACATATATTACCCATAATTACTACCAGTAATATTATAATACGTAATTTAAGTACAATTTTATCAATGTTTTATTATAATAATTTGTGGTTTCCCATTAATGGTATGACAGAAATGAGTGCACTTACTTATAGCAGGTTTAATTTGGTAAACGTGTCATGGGGGGACGTCACCCTTATGGCGATGAAAATGGTGCCTGGGGCAAGAGGCGAGGCAAGTGGTGTCTGAGGCAAGATTTACTAGTATAAGTCTCCCTATTATATATTTCTTTTCTTATGCCAATTATCATCATTATCCCTCTCTATACTAATTGGAATATTAACCCTGTTGAAATACCCTTACACTGTCACAAAATAAATTACACTACTCTCACCTCAGATAATACAGATAGAATCTCCTGCTCGTGTTCCCCTTGGCTTGCCTAATGTCACCTTGCTCCGGGCATAACCAGGTCTTTGTGCGGTCACCCCTCACTTGACCACAAAGGTCCCTTTGTGTGACGTCATTCATGACACGTCACCATTTTTACACAGAACTATTCTCTAATTTTCGCATTGTTATCACTAACCCCAAAATATCTTATCCAGCACCATGCAGTTGGTGCTATTACATTTCATTAGTTAACTGTTGACTTTCAAATATACCGCTACTGGTACTCATTTTTCACATCTTATGACAGCACGTTTTCTATTATACTGAAATGGGTAACCTCAGTAGATTACAATTTTCCATTTTTCTTATGATAATCCTTATTTTACACTACTACATAACCTTTGTACAATTTACATGGTTATCTAATTAAGTGATACTTAAATAGTAATCATATGGATAATCCTGATTACATTATGCAGGAGATAGTCTTACGGGAAGTAAATGATACATAGGGTTACTTACATACATTAACAATATCCTCGGTCATACATAGTGAAAAACACATTAATTTCAATTTCTTAGACGGATTTTAGTCATTAATCGTCTCCATAACATCCCGGTCACTACAATTTGATGATTTTGAATTTTGATTACTTCCCCACAAGTGTCAGTTTCTCTCTTGTAAGAGTTCACTGTTTTTTGTTTCTTGTTAAAATTCTTACAATAAAGTCCATTTATTTAATTGACATATAAAATTCAGATTGTGGCTTGTGGTATCACAAAGCAACAGGTAGTTTCCTCGCTGAATAGGTTGCAGCAGTTTCCCTTCACTTGGTCTTTTATGTTTTGATTAAATTACCTGAAATTAATGGTGAAAATTTATCCTTTTGATTGTTGTCCTTGGTAAGATTGTTACAAGTAGATTGGCTCTCATTTTAACCCATTCCCGCCAGGGCCGTTCTGGCTTTGCACGATCGCAATACCAGGGTTTATGAATGCATAAGCCTAACGCCTCGAGATTCTTGGACACACAAGCCACGACCCTGGGCTGCCCGCTCGCTCAACCCGAGCGCCGGGCTTGCCCTCATATCTTGTCCTGGGCGTCTGACGCAAAAACCACAAAACATGTCATCACGTCAACCGGCTCCAATGGGTTAAGAGATATCATTTATGTGACAAGGAGGTTATTGCCTTTCACTCCTTGTCTGGGCTTTTAAATATCCTTTGGTCGATGAAAAAGGACTTTTTACATATAGTTGTTGAAGGAATTCTGTGCAGAGTAGAATCAGTATGAAAATATGTGACAGTAGATATAGACAGATATATCAGTTATTTTTATGCAGGTTAAATCTGTGAATTACATACAAAATACACATACACAGTTGGCTTACTTGTAGGTACTTCTCTTCCAGATATTTGGATTTCATATGCATTATCTGAATTTTCTAATTGTTTTCCAGACCCTGCCTACATATACTACACCAGAGCTATGCCGAACTCCTCTCAGTCAAGTAGTCCTCAAAACCAAAGTTCTGAACATGGGAGAGCCACATGCTCTCTTGTCCCTTGCCCTCGACCCACCAAATTTATCAGATATACACAGGACGATTCTTACTCTCAAACAGGTAGAAAAGGTCTATGACATTTGTTATTTGTAATATTGTTGGCATTGTAATAGGTAGAGATTGCATGATAATGTTTCTGTATATAAAATCAATAAATGTGTTATTATAAGTCTGTGGTCTGGTAACACTCCATGATAAAGATAAGAAGCTTTGTTTTTATAACCAATGAAGTGAGCTCCTGTGAATGATAAAAAGACAGAGATTATATTTAGACTTCTTTGTATGTTAATGTGTAAAGATGATTTGTAAATTTCTTTGTATCACCAAGATCAAATACTTCAAAATATATCTCATGATTATATAAAGACAGTAAATTGTTCCCTGTAAATCTTGTTTCAAATGTTTCATTCTCTTTTGCATGTTTTCAGATGGGTGCACTAGCTGTGAAGTCTAAGGGTGTTGTATCTGGATTGGATGGAGACTTGACTTACCTTGGGAGAGTTGCTGCACACCTTCCTGTTGATTCACACCTTGCCAAATTCATAGTCATGGGATATTTGTTTGGTGTTCTAAGAGAGAGCATCATTATTGGTAAGATCATTTATGTATAGTGACAGTGGTTAGATGATAGAAGAATAAATTTTGACTGATTTAGGAAACTGAAGCATAAACAAGAATATGGAACATATGAATTGCATTGTAGGAGAGAATTTGGAAAGACAATAAAGCAGAATATCTTGTGGTATGAAAAACCTTCAGAATATCTGCATTAGATTTACATGAAATCTTATTTTACTTGCTTATGAACTTACTATAATCATACTAGAACATATAAAAGCATGTTTATAGGTGAAATATTTATATTTTCATATAGACATTATTACTATCTCTTTTCAGCTGCTGGATTATCCTTGAAAAGCTTCCATGCTCGACCTTTCCAAGATGAGCTGAATGCCTTTCTTTCCAAGGTTTCCTGGGCTTATGGATCCTTCTCAGACTGCTTAGCCATATTGAACACATACAATGTAAGAAATTAAGATTTTTTTGGTTAGATAGTAAGACTCATGGTAAGGAGATGTAAAGTTCATGGGAACTATATACTTCAAAATTCATTTATGAACAATATGAACTTTTTTACCCAATAGCTTTGGCAAAGCATGCAAGTTAGAGGAGAATTCCTGAGACCTGGAGGAAGGCAGGAGAGAGAATGGGCAAAGCACAGTTATGTGCAGCTTGAAGCCCTGAAGGATGTAGACAAGCTTGTGAAGGAACTAACATTGCGTTTAGAGGCCCTCAAGATCTCTGTGCGAAATCGACAGAATCCTCCAAGAAGTCATCAGGCCTTTATTCTCAAGGTTGGTTATGTGAATGGGGATAATGAAAAAAATCAGGTTATTTTTTCTTTTCTTTTCCTTTTTAATATTAAGATACTTATGTGTGTTTCATTTGCTCTTTATTATCAGGTATTTGTATGACAAAAGCAAGAAAACCTTTATTATCTGAGAATTCAAGACTGTTCATACCTGTATCAGTGCAATTTGACACTTTATCATATCAGTCCTTAACCATTCAGTTCAGCCTAGGCTGGGAATCTTAAGATGTGTATTTTCTATTATTTTCAAGACTTAAAGTATGAAATATGAGTCTATATGTGATACATTAGCAAAGTGATACTTCTTGGCATTTGGTATAATAGGTCATCATAACTAAAGGAATGAATAGTTTGTGATTTCAACAAGAGTAAAAATGTACAAAAGTGATCTGGCCCAGTCAAAATGTTCATTGTAGAAGGGGTAACTTAATGTATTTATTTTTATTTATTCTTGATTTAAATAATGTGACTGCTGTGTAATTTTTGCATTTTACATTTTGATAATACATTGAAGTTAAGATGAAGAATTAACCCTAAAGGATGTGCTTACTCATACTCAAGTGATGTCAATAGCCATTACCATAGAAAGCCAGATGAAGATTGTAATAATGTGTCATAAGGTAGATTTTGAATTTTAGAAAAAAAAATGAACTTAATAAATTAGTATATATGTAAGTTCCTTTCTGCATCAGATTGTAAGATGGCACAGACTCTAGGGTTTTAGGTAGCATTGATTTATAGATAAATTGCTGATGAATAAATCTGCCATCACAGATGTGTATGGCAAGTGCCTTTTTCCCGTATTTCTACAAGCGCAACATCCCTGAAAATTATGAGAAGGAGATGTGTCGTGAACTCAATGGGTATGATCCCTTTACCACAGTGATTGTGAGTGGCCTTCCTGCAAGGTCAAATGTTCTTTATGACAGTCAACTGAAAGAATTGTTCAAAGAATGCTCACAAAATCTTGAAATTCAGTATGAAGGCAGCAAGTAAGTATACTGATGGATACATCTGAGAACTTTGGAGTTAAAGGGCTTTTTTTTTCCACACCTGTTACACATTTTATTTTCATATCAAACATT
>BOPN01004954.1:40000-82500 GCA_017312705.2 Penaeus japonicus | reverse complement strand
TCCTGTTAATGATATATTATCTCTCTCTCTCTCTCTCTCTCTCTCTCTCTCTCTTTCTCTCACACTCACATACACATAGACATACACATACACATACACACACACATACACACATACATACACACACTTAAACATAAACATACACATATACCTGTACATACACACACTCTTACTCACACACACACCAATACACACACACACCAACACACACACAAACCAACATACACATACCAACACATACCTACAAACAAAAAAGAACACACATCAACAGACAAACCAACACACACACCAACACACATACTCTAACAAACACACCAGTACACACACACTAACATGCAAGCCAACACACACACCAACACACAACACACACCTACAGACACATATACCAACACATAATACACAAATACACACCAGCACAAACACACACCAAGACTGACACACACCACACACTTAAACACACACCAAGACACATACAAACACACTACATGCACATACCAACACACCAACTCACACTCCAGCACACACACACCTACACACTTGCACCAAAACAGACACCAACACACAACATACGCACACCAACCCACAACACGCACACCAACACACAACACACGCACACCAACACACAACACACGCACACCAACACACAACACACAACACACACACCAACACACAACACACACACCAACACACATACACCAACACACAACACACATACACCAACACACACATACACCAACACACCACACACATACACCAACACACAACACACATACACCAACACACACACATACACCAACACACCACACACATACACCAACACACCACACTCATACACTAACACACCACACACATACACTAACACACCACACATACACTAACACACACAACCAACATACACACACACACAGTAACGCACATGCCAGCACGCACACCAATACCGACACGCATCAACACACATATCAACTCTGACACACATACACCAACACACACAAACCAACACACAAGCTAACACACACCAATACACATGCACACACTAACACCAACACATACACATCAACACCAATACGCACACCAAGAAATACACCTCAACACCAATACGCACACCAAGAAATACACCTCAACACCAATACGCACACACCAGGAAATACACCTCAACACACACACAAACACACACACCAAGACATCCACACCAAAATACACACACCAAGAAATACACCTCAACACATACACACAAACACACATGCCAACTCTATAGACACACCAACTCATATACATACCAACACACATACCAAGACACCAACACATACACCTAGCAACACATACAAACACACGCCAACATACACACACTAACACTCACACACCAACACACATTAACACACACCAATGAACAACACACACATACACACACCAACAGGCACACGAACACACACCAACAGGCACACGAACACACACCAGCAGACACCAAAACACATACCAACACACACACCAACACATACCAACACACACCAACACACACCAACACATACACCAGCAGACACAAACACCCTCACACACATCAACATACACATACAAACACACACACACTTACACATATACCAACACCCACCAACATACACACCAACACACACATAGCAACACATCAACACACACTACACACAACAATACACACATCCACACACATACACCAACACACCAATGTACCACACACCACCACACAAACCAACAAAAACAAACTAAAACACATCAACACAAACACACACTAATACATGTACATACCAACTCACACTCCAGCACACATACCAACACACCACACACACACCACACACACCAACACACATTAACACACATTAACACACACTAACACACACAGATATACATACAAACACACACATTAACACACACCAACACATACACACACCAACAGCTCCAACACACACACATGGACACACACCAACACGCATGCCAACACACACCAACACACACATACTCCAACACACACACCAATACACACATATATATCAACACACATGGCAACTCATACATCAACACACATACTTCAAACAACACACACATACACCAACACACACTTACAACAACACACACTTACTTCAACACATTCTTACACCAACACACACACCAACATACATACACTAACACACACAACACACATACCAACATACATACCAACACACACTAACTCATAAGCCAATACACACTCCAGCACACACCAGCACACATACTCCAACACAGACAAACACCAACAAGTACAAACCAACATACACACACCAACACCGATACACACCAACACACACATACATACTCACACCAATACACAAACAAAAAACACACATCAACACACGTACATACCAACACACACATACACATACATTAACCCACACACACCAATACACCACACACATACACCAACACACACTAACACACACAAACCAATATACACACCACTGATACACACCAACACACACATACCAACACACACCAAGATACACACACAACACACCAAAAACACACATCAACACACGTACATACCAACATATACACACACCTACATACCAACACATACACACACATACACACAACACACGTCAACTCAACACACACACCAACTCATACACATACCAACACACCAACATATACACATTAACACACATGCACTCTCACACACCAACAAACAGCACACACATACATCAACACACAAACTACACCAGCACACACACCACCCCACACAAGATGTACCAACACCCACACCATCACATACACCAACACACATACACAACAACACACGAACACCAACACACATGCACAAACACATACATGGACATCATCACACATATATACTAACACCCATACACACACCAACATAGATATATAAACACACAGTAATGCGTACGCCAACACACATACCAACATGCAAACTAATGCACATACCAACATATACATCAACACACACAAAAGCACACATACCAACACATACATCAACACACACACAACACAAACACACACCAATACATAACATGCATACACCAACACACACACTAACACATATACCAACACACACACTAACATATATACCAACACATACACCAACACACATACTAAAACATACACAGAAACACACACACCATCACACATACCAACACACATACACAAACACACATACAAAAACACACACCAACACACATACACACTCACTAATACACACACTAACACACAATGCACACACCAACACACATACTCATACACCACCATACACAAATCCACTCACACAAACAACACCATCACATACACACACATGCACACACAGATACACATGCAAAATCACATATACACAACACACTAAAAAAACACACAACACACGCACATACACACATGCATATACACACCCACATGCACACACACAAATACATACTTGCACAAACACATTCATGCACACACATACATTCACACACACATATGCACACACACATGCACACACACATGCACACACACACATGTACACACACACATACATAGACACATGGACATACACATGCACAAACACACCATATACATACCATATATATTTATATGTATATATACCATATATATTTATATATATAATATATATTTATATATATACCATACCATATACCATACATATACATATACAGTACTATATATATATACCATATATATAAACCATATATATGCTATATATATATTTATACCATATATTTATTATACTATAAATATATTATACTATATATATATATATATATATATTTATGCCATATATATGTACTATATACCATATATATACATATATGCCATATTTATATACCATATATGTACCATATATATATGTGTCAATATGTATGTATATATATACATATATGCCATATATATACCATATATATAAATCTAATGTATAAGTGTCAATATGTATGTATATATATACCATATATATCATATATATGCCATATATATATACCATACATAAACATATATGACATGTATATACCATGTATATCATATATACTATATGTATTCATATCCATATATATATTCTTATAGATGTTATATTATGTTTATATAAATATATTTATATATTTATTATACATAGTTAAATATATACTTATATATATCTATACATATATGCACATATGTATTCATATATATTTATATATTGCTCCTACATATATAATTTATTTATATATTCATATATATCATATATATGTATATGTATATGTATATATATATATATATATACATATATATATATAAATATATATAATATATATATATATATATATATATATATATATGTATATTTATGTATATGTCATATATATAGTATATATATATATCATATATAGTATATATATCATATATAGTATATATATCATATATGCTTATATTTATGTGTATATATAATTTAGTTATTCATATATTTTCATATACACACAGATACACATGCAAAATCACATATAAACAACACACCAAAAAACATACAACATACGCACATACACATGCACACACACAAATACATACTTGCACACATGCACAAACACATTAATGCACATAAATACATTCACACACACATATGCACACACACATATGCACACACACATATGCACACACGCACACACACACACACACACACACACACACACACACACACACACACACACACACACACACACACACACACACATATGCACTCACACACACATATGCACTCACACATACATGCACACACATACACATACACGTACACTCATGCACACACACACATACACACCAACATGCACACACACAAACACACACATGCACACACACATGTACACACACAAACATACACACACATACATAGAGCACATCCTTCATCGGCGGTACTTTAGAGCAAGGGTTCATCAACTTAGTGTGTGCCATCGCTCTATAGAGACAGTGCTTGCTAGAGACCGTGGATGGGTGCCATTCAAGGCTCTCTCTCCTGCTGGTGCTAGGAAAAAGTGGTGCCATCTAGGTTTTGGACGTTAAGCTAGCACGGTATTACGGTAATTATAGTAATTAGGACTGCAGTAGCCATCATCACTCATTCCTTTTTCATAGCAAAATAAAATAGCACAGTGATCCAAAATCCCCGAACGTCATGTACGTCAGGACGCCCATCGTCAGGCCAAAGTTCCTACGTCATGTATGTCATGACACCCGTCCTCAGTGGGTTAACACACACGCAATAACACACACCAACACACAACACACACCAACGAACAACACACACATACACATACCAACACGCACATACACACACCAACAGGCACACGAACACACACCAACACGCACACGAACACACACCAGCAGACACCAAAACACATACCAACACATAAACCAACACATACCAACACACACCAACACATACGACACTGACACAAACACCCTCACACACACATCAACATACACATACAAACACGCACATTTACACATATACCAACACACCCACCAACACACACATAGCAACACATCATTAACACACACTACACACAACAATACACACATCCACACACATACACCAACACACGACACACACCAACGCACCACACACACACCACCACACAAACCAACAAAAACAAACCAAAACACATCAACACAAACACACACCAATACATGCACATACCAACTCACACTCCAGCACACACATACCAACACACCACACACACCAACACACCACACACACCAACACACCACACACACACCAACACACCACACACACACCAACACACCACACACACACCAACACACCACACACACACACCAACACACCACACACATACACCAACACACAAACACACATACACCAACACACAAACACACATACACCAACACACTACCACACACACCACCACACATACCAACACACACAGTAACACACATGCCAACACACACCAACACAAGCACACACCACAACAGAAACACACACACCAAGAAATACATCAACTCACACACACAAATACACATTCCAACTCTACGCACACATCAACTCATATACATACCAACACACACAGACACCAACACCTACAAACACATACACAAACACACACACCAACACATATTAACACACATGCACTAATACATACTAACACACACAAACATACACACACCAACACGCACGCCAACACACACAAACATACACACACCAACACGCACACCAACACACACTAACATACACACATGCACTCACACCCACACACATCAACACACAACACACACACACAAACACCAACACACCACACACACATACACCAACATACAATACACACCAACACACACACACAGTAACACAAATGCCACCACACACCAACACAAACTGCACACACACCACCACACACACAAACACACATGCCAACACACACACCAACACATACACCAATACACACACACCAAGACACCCACACCAAGAAATACACCTCAACACACACCTACTCATATACATACCAAGACACACAGACACCAACACATTAACACACATTCAATAATACACATCAACATACACACACTAACACACTCACACACACCAACACACATTAACACACACCGATACACATACAAACACACACATTAACACACATACACACACACCAACATGCACACCAACACACACCAATACACATACAAACACACACACCATCACCAACACACATACACACATAAACCAACACCACAAATACCAGTAGACACACACCAACATACACACTTACACACACCAACATCAGCTCCAACACACACACATGGACACACACCAACAGATACACACCAGCACACATACTCCAACACACACACCAATACACACACAGATATATCAACACACATAGCAACACATACATCAATACACACACTAACACACTCACACACTTCAAACAACACACACATACACCAACACACTTCAACACATTCTTACACCAACACACACACCAACATACATACACTAACACACACACCAGTACACATGCCAACCCACACACCAACATACATACCAACACACACTAACTCATAAGCCAATACACACTCCAGCACACACCAACACACACACCAACACACACTCCCACACACATACATACTCACACCAACACTCAAACCAAAAATGCACATCAACACACGTACATACCAACACACACATACACACAACACACACATTAACCCACACACACCAGTACACCACACACATACACCAACACATAACACACACTAACACACATACCAACACACACCAAGATACACACACAACACACCAAAAACACATCAACACACGTACATACCAACATATACACACACACCTACATACCAACACATACACACAACACACACACCAACTCATACACATACCAACACACCAACATATACACATTAACACACATGCACTCTCGCACACCAACAAACAGCACACACATACATCAACACACAAACTATACCAGCACACACCAATGCACACACATTACGTATACCAACACCCACACCATCACATACACCAACACACTTACACAATACACTAACACCAACACACATGCACAAACACATACATGGACATCATCACACATATATACTAACACCAATACACACACCAACATAGATATACAAACACACTAATGCATACGCCAACACACATACCAACATGCACACTAATGTACACACCAACATATACATCAACACACACACCAGCACACATACCAACACATACATCAACACACATACACACACAACACAAACACCAACACACATACACACACAACACAAACACACACCAATGCACAACATGCATACACCAACACACACTAACACATATACCAACACACACACTAACATATATACCAACACATACACCAACACACATACTAAGACATACACAGAAACACACACACCATCACACACCAACACACATACACCAACACAAACACACATACACCAACACACATACACATACACACACACCAACACATACACAGACACACATACCAACACATACACACAAACACACTCACTAATACACGCCCTAACACACAATGCACACACCAACATACACAAATCCACACAAACAAACAACACCAATGCACACACACATACACTCACCAACGCACACACATGCACACAGATACACATACAAAATCACATATACACACCCACATGCACAAACACATTCATGCACACACATGCACTCACACATACACACACATGCACACACACATACACATACACGTATGCTCATGCACACCCACATACACGTACACTCATGCACACCCACACATACACACCAACATGCACACACACATGTACACACACATACATAGACACATGGACATACACATGCACAAACACACCATATATATATATATATATATATATATATATATATATATATATATATATATATATATATATATACCATATATATTTATATATATAATATATAATATATATATTTATATATATACCATATATATATACACCATACATATACAGTACTATATATATACCATAAATATATATACCATATATATACTATATATATATATACCATATATTTATTATACTATATATATATATTTATACCATATATATGTACCGTATACCATATATATATATATATATATATATATATATATATATATATATATATATATATATATATATATATATATATACCATATATATAAATCTTATATATATGTGTGTCTATGTATGTATATATATACCATATATATACATATATGCCATATATATACCATATATGTACCATATATATAAATCTAATGTATATGTGGCAATATGTATGTATATATGTGTCAATATGTATGTATATATATACCATATATATCATATATACTATATGTATTCATATACATATATATATTCATATAGATATTATATTATGTTTTTATAAATATTTTTATGTATTTATTATATATAGTTAAATATATACTTATATTTATCATATATAGTTATATATATCTATACATATATACACATATGTATTCATATATATTTATATGTTGCTCCTACATATATCATTTATTAATATATTCATATATATATATATATATTTTTTAATTTATATATGATACATTTATGTATATGTCATATTTATAGTATATATGTATCATAAATAGTATATATATATATATATCATATATACTTATATTTATGTATATATGATTTAGTTATTCATATATTTTCATATACATATTTATTTATATATCATATGTTGATTTATAAACTACATATTTAGTGACATATATCTTATATATTTAATATTATATATATTTATTTACATTTATATATATTTTCATTTACATTTTTTATATACATACATACATGTACTATTATCACAGGCACAATTACGAGGTCCAGATTCTCCACTTAAGCTGTGCTTAGTTGCATTGTCTCGCACTGGATGCACAAAGGGAGTGAGGATTGAATCATCATCAGTCAACTCAACTGCATTGGACCTTGAACCACAAAACCCTCATGATAGGTAAGGATTTTATTGTCTCACCTCCTTAATTATGAAACAAGACTTTTTATTCTTCTTGAAGAAATACAGTTTGTCTGTAAAGACTAGGGACCAAGATGCTATGCCTTCTTGTTAAGGGTTATATAATGTTGAATATATATTTCTTTAGCCTTTTTTTTTTCTTCTTTTTCTTCTTTTCTTCCTTCTGAACATGTGTCATGCCTATTATTATTTTGTAACTAACTAAAATGTCTCACAGGATGATAATTGCTGCCTTTGTGACCTTGAACCCAAGTGAGACTATGACTACTTTGCATCACACAACAATAATGCCGTCTGTGCCTGGAATTCTATCACTCTGCCTTCTCCTGTTTTGCCCAATAGCTGAGCTCAGGTCAGCTGCTATATATAAAAAAAAAAAAACAGAAGAGTATCCTTGTATGCTATAGCATTGATATATTCATATATTTAGATATTGAATAAATTGATTGAGAAGGATGTAGACATTTGCATGTAAAAAGATATTAATTAGTCATCAAGACCCCATATCAAAGATTTCATATAGCTTGCAAAAATGATGGTTTCAGCTTGTCTCTGCAATGCCTGTTTTTTCCTGCTCATGTTTGTTTTCTTTAATTGAGGCCCCATGCGCCAAACAATCGTTACCCTGAATTTTGAGGTTTTGAGATAAAGGCAGCATCATGGAGTAGAGGGGCGTAAAAATCTTATGGTGAAGTCGGCCAAGCAAAATCCGACCTTCTACGTACCTAAAATATGGTGGGAAGTTGCGTGAAAAAGTAGCGAGATACCCCGCGCGATTCTTGGCCAAAGACTAGTAACGTCCCCAGGCCAGCTGTTCCTGCCTGACGTTTAAAATAATAACTTAAATTTATTTTAAAAATTTATTTTAATTTCTCATACTGATTGGGGTATAAAAAAGCCTATGTTAATTAACTGGATATATTCTTATTTACTTTCAAAACCTATTTAACTACCCAAGACCTTTCATTTCATGTATAATACTTACATATTCATACCAATTCTATGTGTGTTATCAGTGTTTAACTTTGATCGCGATTTACTCAAAACTAAGAATTAGGGTTACGATTGTTTGGCGCACGTGGCCTCAATTGTCATACCAGTTTAAAAAATAACAGATGTTATTCATGCAAAAGGTAATACATATATATGAATCATCTTAAACAAAAAGGTGCAAAATATAAAGATCAGAGGATTTATATGTTACTTGTAATGGAAGTAGTTTTTTAAGCTTACAGGTCTTTCAAAAGGTATGGCTATCCTTAGTTCTTATACATTTTCTTAATAAAACAGAGTTAACAAAGAAAGGACACAATACACAGGGGCCTTGATTGGTCTTGGTTGTGACTCTGATGGACATGCAATATACCCTGCTGATGATATTGAAGCTCCCTTTGATATTCATTTTACACAAGAGGATCTGGTGTTGGTGAGTGAGCACATCACATATTTTGAGCAATGGAGAGTTCTTGATAATGTGGTTAAGACAATTTCTAGTACAATTATCTGTAAAAAGCTGATGAAGAAATGTTTTTTGTTTGCAGATAAATAGAGTACGTTTCCTAATGAATGTAGTGCTGGAGGAAGGAGAAGATGTTACAGATAAAGTCTTAATCAAAACCCAGAACAGAATTAGGGAATTGCTTCTTCAGTAAGTTTCATTGAAGCCCATGTTTTGGTTTATTATTACTCTTTGAATTTACTGCATACTCAGGACAGAATTCTGTCATATATATCAGGAATGTGATCATATACTCCAGTACGTCATTATTTATGTGAAGTCACGTGCGACCGACATCACAGCATGTGTTGTCATGATGACGTTTTGTCACATGAGTCACATGACAAAACGTCACAATTTACGTAAAATCACGTGTGACCAATGTCACAGGATACGTCATTCCATTGACCTGATTGGCCAACTTCTTCCACGTAGTTCGATATGATGTTGCTATCGGTCACCTGGCAGGAAATTGGGGCAAACCTCGGGTATAAAAGGAGGTCAACGACCCCCATAAATCACTCGACATGGCTTCGAAGAGAAAGCGCCAAACGTTCCTCCTCCTGTTCCGATGTTGATGAGCCTCAGCCATCAATATCCGGGTTACGCCGCAGACCTGCCTCCTCTGCCTCGCGAAGACTGACATCCCCCAACTTCTCCTCCGACGGGGGGAGGAGCATGGATGAATACGTTCCCCACAGAGCAGAGGAGGACGAGCTGGACTATGTCAGCCAGGCGGACACAACCCTTGACAGTGATGAGCCTTTGTCCACCTTCGCCACCAAAGTGTGGCGGAGGAACGAACCTAGGACACCGTTTGGCGAAATAAGGATAACGTCCCGAAAAGGTTCGGGTTTGGTGGTTCTCCTGGGGACAAGGCAGACCTGGATGAAACCATCAGCCCCCTTGAGATCTTCCAATGTTTTTTCACGGATGATCTCCTTCAACACATCATTCGTGAGACCAATAGGTGAGTTTGTAATTGTTCACTGTTATTGTCTCCTATATTATTACAGTTTGAGTGTATATAACCCGTTTATCGAATTTGGAATTGTGTTACTGACGTTTGCTTTTTGTCTGCTTCTAGGTATGCAGGGATCTCTCCTCCTGTCTCCCCTCACATGAGGAAGTGGACTCCCATGTCCAAGGAGGAGCTGATGGCGTACTTTGGTTTGCTGGTGACCATGGGATTCCACAAGATTCCGTGCTACCCGGATTTCTGGTCCCACCATCCAACCGTTCGTGTCGAGCTTTTTCCATGGACGATGTGCCGGGATCGGTTTGACCACCTCACTACCCACCTTCATTTCGCGCATCTAGAGGATGGGGAAGAGGTTCCCGAGGACTGTCTGTGGAAGCTAAGACCGGTTATTGATGCCCTTAACACTGCCTTTGTTGAGACCTTGGTCCCCAAGAAAGACATCGCCATTGACGAGTCTTTGTGGAAATTCCACGGGAGACTGAGGTTTGTTACCTTCAACAAAAACAAGCGGGCCAGTACTGGCCCGTCCAGCGGATACACTTCGTGTTTCCGGATTTATACGGGCCAGGATAAGAGCACTGTGCCGGCCTCGACAAAGGCAGTCCTGGACTTGTTTGAGATGAGTGGTAGCATGGGGAAAGGGTAGACAATTGGTACACTTCCCCATCTCTTTTCCACGTGCTCCAGTCCCGACGGACGAATGCAGTGGGGACAGTGAAGGTGACCCGTAAGTGGATGCCCCGTGACCTCACTGTGAAAAGGAGGGGCGACGTGGACTATAGGAGCAGCAACACAGGGTTGCTAACTCTACAGTGGAAGGACTGTAATGTTGTTACGATGCTCTCCACCGTCCACAATGCTCAGGTCGAGGAGGGAGGGAAGCCCCGTGTCGTTGCCGACTACAATGAAGGGTGTCGACGTTGGGGACCAATTCTCCGCCTCATATTCCACCCCTCGTAAGTCGAGGGTATGGTATAGGAAGATCTTCCTCTTTGACCTTTCCCTCCTGAACTCCTTCGCCATGTATCGTACCATGGGGGGTAAGATGCCACAGAAGGAGTTCCGCATGGAGTTGATGATGCAAATGATCGGTGACACGAGGAGTGTTCAATCGAGAAGCAGAGGCCACACATCTTACACGTGAGGTCCGATCCCGACTTCAGCAGCAAGGGCACTCTGTTCAGTCCATTCCAGACGGCAAGCATCTTCGCTGCCGCTGGTGCTCCGCCAGGGGTGTACGGAAGGCTACCCGCAGCAGGTGTTCAGATTGTCTTGTCGGTCTGTGCACCTATGGTTGCTTTGAGACCTGGCACTTTGCAGCCTGACTTTCTCTCTAACTGAACCTCTACCCTTCTATTCCTATATATATATATTTTTTTTAAATCATTTATTTTTATATATATGTATGTTTTATTTTTATTATGTTTATGTTTTGTATTCATTCTTTTTTTTTTTACATAAATAAATTTATTTTTTTTGTACATATATATATCATTTCCCCTCCTGATACCATGGCAACGATGTTTTTGAGTAAAAGAGTATGCTACAGAAAGATTATGAACTTACAACATGGGTAGAAGTTGTAATTATCGAAGAAAAAGCTTTCACCTATTTTGCATATAAGTCTGACTTTAGCTCATGATATTGTGGTAATGATATTCCGCATAGCACAAGATTATACATAAGTAAAGAGTATGAACTCTGGACTCAGAGTTAGAAGCATTATAACATTGATAAAGCTTGTATTGCACCTCACAAAGTCAACTCATTATTGTCTTTCATTCAAATCACGCATTACGGAAAATGCATAAAATTGACACGCGCAATCAAAACTGCGGCGAGTAAGGCTCATATTCCACCCAGTCAGATGCAAGTGACACGTCACAGTACCTGGTGTCAAGACCCAGGCGATATTACTTAGGGCCGGAGTTGGGAGTTGCCAGCTCTCGCCAGGCCCGTCGGTACTGGGTTAAGTCAAGTAAAAGGGGAAACTCATTTTAATTTCATTTTCATTTTCATGCTCCTCTCACCTGACTGATTCCATTGGGTAACAAGGAGGTCTTTGCAATAGTTTACCTTAGTTTCCCAAGTGAGGAAAAATGTGTCTATACAAAGGGAAGTATGAGTATGCACATAAGTAATGCTGTAAAATGTATGTTTTGAGGGAGAGATCATGACATGGTAGGAAGTCATCTGACAGGAGCAAAATATTCCCATGATGTGATATCACATCACAAGGTACCAATGGGATAAAACCTAGTTCTATATCCTTGCTACTTTAATATATTTTGGATGGATGTCATGATGTACATGACAATAGTCATCATGGTATATTTTACATTTGGGGAGAACATTTAGTAACTGACAATGGCAATTATTATTATGATTTCTCTGATTATTAAAATATTTACCAAAGTAGGTTTAGGTTAAAATCCTAACCATAGTTGGCACCAATTTCTTAGCAGTAGTAGGAAAGGAAATCTTGAAGGGCATTCATCCACATACCTGCTGAGTGCCAGCTTCAGAGAGCAACAATATACAAGAAGTCTAAAATACTGATGGTGCAGGATGGGCAGACAGAATGAGGACAGGAAGGTGACCAAGACCATGTGCAGCATCTGCAATGAACCCCTTTGCTAGTTTGGCTGCTTTGTGGTGTGGCACTTTTAGCCAGAGCACAGGAGTCTCCTTTGTCTTCCCCTTCTCTCTATGTCTTTACATTGGGATAGTTTTTTCTTTCACATTTATTTATGAAAACACACAAATATGAAAAATAATAAAGTTCCTTTTTGTCCACCCAGAAAACTGTAATAATTTTATCACACTAAGTAAAAAGAACATAATGAGCTGATTTGGCCTCTATACTACAATTATATTATATTATAACATTGATAAAGCTTGTCAGTTGGCACATATAAGCCACATATTATAGTTTCTACTATTATAATGACTGAATGAAAGAGAAAGCAAGAGGTCACAATATGCCTCATGAACCTCCTTTACTCTGAAATAAAATCATTCTGTGGTGCTGTATATGTGGCACTAATGCCTGTCTCAGGACTAAAGCAAGCAGATCCATCCCATCTCAACAGTTTAATTATCATAGTAATTAGAAAAAGGAAGCGGCAGTAGAGGGAAGGAGAGCCTAACATTTGGAGTAAGGATTTAAGGTTTTGTAGCTTGTATTACAGAAACTAGGTAATTAGTAAAGTTTTGAACAGAGTACCTTATAAATGTTGAATGTAGAAAAAGGTAAAATGAGAATGAATGACTTCACTATTGATACGTTTTGATTATCACATTCTCAGAATTACATACAACAAACTTGCAAGATCATATAATAGTCAAGATATGATGAATCACCTGTTACCTGTGACCTGTCACTAGATATCTGCGTAATAGACATTGCCACAACCTTGAATAATTTGAAGCTGCCTGAAACCGTGTTCTTGTCCAATTTGATGTATGTAGCTGCCATTATTTTCCTTTTTAATATGTGTAATCCTTGATGGATCACTTTGGCTCACTTCCAGTCTGGTGGATGTCCCACTTCATATACATATTTGTGGTGACAGACATGAGCTTGATGTTCATTATTTCTGGTGCTGAAGCCACGTCCTGGTTCACCATAGTACGTCTTACCACATCTAAGCAGTATAGAGTATGCCGATATGAGAGAAATAATAACCATCCTTATTGAAAGGTGACTTCTATTTCCTACTGTGAGTGTCACAGTACAAACAAGCTATACTGGCTGGGCACTCTTCATGGCTAAGAGAGAGTGGTGCCATCAGTGTTTGGATTTTAAACTAAATCTATTTTGGTGAGTATTACTCAGTGTAATAGAGAGAAACAGCAATCCATTCTCCCCTACAGTCAGATGTGCCAGGATGACTAATGTTATGCTAACCATCCGCATTTAGTTAGAATACGTGTTTCCTATTTTGTCTTGACTTATGTTTTTGGTATATAGCACTGTGATACTAATTAGTATTTAGTTACATATAGTTACACAACTGAAGGAATTAAGTAGTTTGTAATTTCAACACTACCAATTTGCAGAAAATGATCCAAGCAGTAAACAAGGTGTAGATGCATTTCATAATGTTGTATATACTCCATCTTCCCTACAGCATTCTATTATGGTGCTTAGAAAAAAAAGAGTTTAATCCATGATTAATTTTCCTTTAGGCTGGTAGATGTCGACAGGAGCTATCATGAACCAAAGGGCTACCACTATCCATATCAGTGGCAGATGGTAAGTGTCAGAAATTCATTGCCTATTTCTTGAAAACAATAAAATTATTTTCTCTCTTTACTTCTCTGCACATGTCTCCTTCTGTCATTGTCTTCAACATCAAATAGTTGTTGATGTGGCAGATAATTTTCAGCAATCAATCCATCAACATGAAATACTGTTGCAGGTACCAAAGGAGGAGATCTTGCACCCTCGGATAGATGTAGCTCTGGATGAGAGTATGGGTGCAGTCTTTCCCCTTCACTGTGGCATTTTTCTACAGCCAAGTGAGATGCATGATGAAATCTCATAAAATCTGACTTTGAAGAAGGTTAGAGAGAATTATTTTCTTTTTTGAGAAGTTGAAGTGCATCACTAACTCTTACAATACAAATTTCCAAGATACCATTAACCTTTAATTTCTGTATGTGACAGGTCAGCTCTCTCCTTTTAAACCAATAATCTTTTAAAGCTATTACTATTGCAACCTCTGTATTTACACAGGAATTGTCAAAAGTCAAGACAGCATTATAGTGAGATTCAGAAACTCGGATCGTTTCTTCTGTTGAAGCAGATATAAAGTAAAAAATCTTGATTTACCACAGAAGAGAACTCGGAACATCTGGAAACATAAATCTTAATGACAAGAAAAGACGATTGAAAACCTGTCTCGTTTACTTCTGTGAGAACTTGATTATTTAAGTTGATTAGAAATCATTAATTATTAAAAGTCATGTGCAAGTTGCCAATACAAGTATTGGATTATTTTGTTGTATTTCTTAAAACACAAATAGGATTGAATTCACCTTCCTGATATAATTTCCTCTATAACCAAAATGTTATTTTAGTTCTTTGCTGTTCATTACCTTATTTATTTTGAAGCTTTTTCCTTAAAAAAAAAAATTCAATAGGTTTACTGAAAAAAACTAAGATAATTGATGCTTTATTTATTTTAAGGGCAACATTTTCCACATCTTGGTTTGCAAACACAATTATATATATATATCTCCTAATAATTAATTAACATGTTTAAGCTATATATTCAATGATGAACGCAGCTGAGTGCAATTCTAAGATCAGTTTTAGTAGTATTGAAGTTAAAGCTCCAAAGCCTCTGATTCACGGAAGATTTTGTGCTCTGTTCTCCTGTTTGAAAATAAATATATTCCATTAGTACAATTGTATTATTATGTAATGTGATTCCTGACTTGAAGGTATTCCATATTTACATATAAACAAATTCTACTTTGTTAATACTTTAAAATAATTGAGTCACACCACTGCAGTTTTGTTTAGCCTAATGGCACCTAGAAATTGGATGAACACACTAACGTAAATTTTTGTTTTTCAATGACAGCTTTAAAAACCATAGGATAATCCTCTGAAGGCTGTAGATCCAGAGCCATTGAAGCCTTAAAAGACCAACCCAATATATCATTTAGAACAGTGAGCAGCCTGTCATGGTTTATGTAGATGCCATCTGATGTCAATGGACTAAGCTACCTTTACTTACAAAGGATTAATTATACTAATTTTTCTAAAAAGAAATAAAGTGAAACTGAGAAGGCCACATCTTAACCCATTTGCACTGGTTTATATTTGCCTAAAATAGTGGCATTGTAGCAAACACAAACAGATTTCTCAAGGCAAAAGGCCATGCTGAACCTCTTGGTGGGATTTTCACCTGCCCTATTCTAAGGGGTGACAAAAAGAGGTTTTTGTATTTTTTTATTTTTCTTGACATGGCCAGAAAAAAAATATATAAATGCAACTACAATATGTATATATTGCAAAAGTGCATGATGTCACAGGACATCACTGTCCTGTAGGAAATGTTCAGATGACGTGATATTAGATCATCTGTCGTGAATGGGCTAAGATGTTCAGCCTCAGCTGGGGTAGTGTGTTTAAAATTATATTCTATACTTCTGGTATGATATGTTAACCCAGTCACGACGGGGGCATTCCAGCCTTGCATATTACAATGCCGGGGCTCTCGAACGCATAGGCCTAAATCAGTTAAATAAACGACGCCATATGACGTCACCCAGCGAACGGGCCTTGAATGCGCGGTACCCGTAGTGTACCACACGTCCAGAGAGGGTTAACCTGTTAAGGTCGAGTGACAAGATAACACATTGAGTGGTACCAAGACCAACCACCAGGGAAGAGATCTTTTGTCATGATTGTCCTCCTGGCCAGCGTGCTGGCATGTAGCGCTTGACCACGGCCAGTGTGGGTGAAAAACCCAAGGCATTTGGCTTACATATTTGAAATATCCCAGCCTTTCAACCATTAGGAACCAAAACAGCCCTGTCGGCAACAGGTTAACAAAGGTACTAATTAGCATTTGGTATGATGCTATCAAATGCTTATTTCCACAACTGTAGAAATAATAAGCTTGTATTTTGAAAAGAAAGAAAGAAAAAAATTCAATTCAACCTCACAAAATATGTTCATCAAGGAAGGGTTATGGGTGCACTTACTTTGGGCTTCCGTGGCATCTTCACTGGTCTAAGATAAGGATTATCCAGCTCTGTCTCTGGAGATTCATTGCTTCTATCTTTTTCCTGGAAATGTAAGTGGTCAAATTAATAAAAATCAAGATGTAAATACTAAGATATTGTTAATAATGAATGGGTCACAATTTTCTATTCTTAATGAAAAATAAGAGGTAAATGTCTTGAGCACAACCTATTCTATTTTAATTCATCTTTCCTAAAATTATGTCATGATATGTGCATGCATATGGAAATGCCCATGCCAAAACAGATCTGTAACTGTTTTACATGCAAAAACAAATCCCAGAATGAAGGAATAGTTAATGTATTGTGGGGATAAGTCAGTAAAGACATGAGTTTAGTGGCTGATCAGAGCATGATATGATGTCTAAGTGTAGTTTAAAAGAAGCTCCTGACCTCACCTGATTATTCTCTCCATCATCTTGACTAGTCTTACGTTTCTTGGTCCAAGTTCTGTCTTCCTCCTCCTCGAAGACTTGATCCCGTGGCATCAGGGCATCCAGGTAACTCTTTGGGTTTGGATCTACGCCAACAACTGGAAAAGGAAAGGGAAGAAAGAAAGAAGGAAAATCACACCTATAAAAATATATCTATATATAAGTGAACATATACTGTACATATATATTTCAAGACATACCTTTTCAACCATTTACAAATGTGTGTGTGTGTGTGTGCGTGTGCGTGTGCGTGTGTGTGTGCGTGTGTGTGTGTGTGTGTGTGTGTGTGTGTGTGTGTGTGTGTGTGCGTGTGTGCGTGTGTGTGTGCGTGTGTGTGTGTGCGTGTGTGTGCGTGTGCATGTATATGTGTGTGTGCATGTGCGTGTATATGTGTGTGTGTGTGTGTGTGTGTGTGTGTGTGTGTGTGTGTGTGTGTGTGTGTGTGTGTGTGTGTGTGTGTGTGTGTGTGTGTGTGTGTGTGTGTGTGTGTGTATGTGTGTGTGTGTGTATGTGTGTGTGCGTGTATGTATGTGTGTGTGTGTGTGTGCGTGTATATGTGTGTGTGTATCTATGTATATATATGTATATGTGTATGTGTGTGTGCGTGTGCGTGAGTGTGAGTTGTGTGTGATGAATCGATCTAATCTATCTTTTTTCATGTAATTCTGTAAAATAAAATCTGTCATTTCGCAAGCTATTTCTCAGTCTATTTACGAAATGTATCTAATCCTTACGCATAAATTCCTTGTCTTCAGGGAAGAACAAGGTCTGAGTTTCTCTTGTCTTGGCTGCAAACTTGGTCAAAGCTCTCTCTATGTCCCTCTTTTGTGTTGCAGCTTTTTCTCTGATTGCCTCATACTCTGTAACTGGCTGCTTGTATGTATGTGAGAAGCTGGAAAAATGTAAGAACCATGAAGCAAATAAACGTATATTTTGATTTCCTCTCATAATATTTTCTTTCTTGTTTTAAGCTGTGGAGAGTATTTACAGGCAAAATCTACCAAAATTATATTTTCAAAATTTCAGTAACTTGGTTAACTTGTATTCAGTAAGTGAATACATAAATAAATAAAGAATACAAAAAGTATTTGAAAAGGCATATTAAAAAATATATTACTAACCTACTAACTTACCAGTAGGTATGTGTGTCTGGGAATGGTGGCAAGTGATCAGGAATATGTGATGGGTGAGATTTCTTGTCACCCACTTGCAACACATTATGTTGTTTGAGGTCCACTTGATGAGCTGGAGGTGTAATGACCACTTTATTTGGCCTCAGCTTGTAGGCCTTCAAACACAGAAAGAGGTGTAAAAGGGCTTTACTCTTGTTGAAATGTCTCTTTACTTATATTTCCTTACACACTAAGAAATAGTAATAATGGCAAACAACAATATTAAAGCAAGAGAAAGCAAAGACAAGATGAAAAGCTCTCATATCAATGAAATTATTTTTTAAAATCAGTCAAACACAGGAAATAAAAATGTAAATACAGCAATAATTTCAACAAGGATCCGAGATGCTTCATACTCACTTGCAAGCCCTCCATGGATATGCCCAAGTCAACAAGTGCCATAATAATATCAGCTATTATGGGCTCTGTCCTATATGCCAGTTCAGAGTAGCCTTTGCTCTCCTTTCCAATCTGACTTAGCACTGCAAGGAAAATATAGAACAATATAGCACCAACTTTAGTAATTTTGTTGCACATGAAAAGTATTGTGGTTTTCATCAAATTACAACATTTTGTTGATATTACAAGCTGTTTATTCCTTCATTTGTGTAACAAGGGCATTGTACCAAATGCCAATTAGCATTGCCAACTATTATACCATATAGAACTAAAATATTAAAACACTGCAGATGCGGATAGATTTGCTTGCCCAGTCTCCAGGATGGGTTTTATTTCAGAGCGAGGCAGCTTCACATAATATACCTTGATTATTCCCACTCTCTTTTAGTCACACATTGTAAAACAACCTTTTTTGTTTTAATTTTTGTATTTTATTGTGTTTAGGGACTTATATGTGCCATATAACAGGCTCTATTGATGCAGCAGTTAACAAAAATTGTAGTATAGGGTCTATATCAGCTCATTATACTCAGTGAGATAGAAGTATTGCTGTTTTATGGAAGGATAAAAAGCAATTCCATTTTTTTGTATTTGTGTGCTGTCATGAACGAACACAAAACATGTAACCATCTACAATGAAGATAACATGAAGAGGTAGGGAAGAGGAAGGAAATCTGTGCTTATGACTGTGAGTGCCACAGTAAAAGGCATCCCTATGGACACGGGGACATTTTAGACACTGGGCATTGTTTGAGTTGCCTTCCTCTTCTCATTCTGCCTGCACATCCTTCATCAGCAGTACTTTAGAGCAAGAGGTCAACAACTTAGTGTGTGCCATCACTCTATAAAGATAGTGCTTGCTATAGACCATGGATGGGTGCCATTCAAGACTCTATCTCTTGCTGGTGCTAAAAGAAAGTGGTGCCATCTAGGTTTTGGATGTTAGGTTTGCTTAACCCATTCCCGACGGGGGAATTCTAGCCTTGAATGTCCAAATGCCGGGGCGTTCGAATTATTAGGCCTAAATCAATTGAATGGCCGGCACAATACTGTGCCGCCCGGCAACTGGGCTTTTGAATGCGCGGTACACATGCTGTACCACCCGTCCTGTGTGGGTTAATATTACGGTAATCATAGTGATTATGACTGTAATAGTCATCCTCACTCACCCCTTACTCACAGCATGGTAAATTCACACAGTAATCCAAAATCCCCAAACGTCATGTACATCATGATGCCTGTCATCAGGCCAAAGCCCCTGCGTCATGTATCTCATGACACCTATCTGCAGTGAGTTAATTTTATGAATTAAAGTTCCATGATCTACTTTGTCAAAAGCTTTTGGGAAATCCAGATATGTTACATCAACTCTGTTTTCAGTCAGATGCCATAATATTTATCAGGGTTGATCTTATTTCCTTGTTCTAAATATTAGACAATTTTTTTTCCTTAAAACTTTCAAAAGAATTTATTTTGTGAAATGTTAATGTCATTGGTCTATAATTTTTTGCCAGATCTTTGTTTCCACCTTTATATATAGGAATTATGTTACTTTCTTTCATTCCAAGGATTTCCTCCAAAGAGTTACCAATGAGTTTTTTTTTTTTTTTTTTTTTTTTTAAAAGGATTACTGAAATTTCATATGGTCTAGCTGCTGAGTTTGTTGCAATATCTTTGATTACCTCTAGGATATCTCTTTCATTGAAAGTTATATCTATGAGACATCCAATTTTGCTAATAATTTTGAAATGTTGTTCAAGTCTCCAAGTATCATAATATTTTGCATTTCCCATATATTCATGATTTTATTGTACTACGAGTAATGAGTGAATGATGATGACAATTGCAGTCATAATTACTATAATTGCTGTAATATCAAGCAAAATGGGGTTTAACATGACACCCAAAACCTAGATGGCACCAGTTTCTTCTAGCATCAGCAGGAGAGAGAGCCTTGAATGGCACCCATTCATGGTCTCTAGCAAGCACTATCTTTATAGAGTGATGGCACACACTAAGTTGTTGACCTCTTGCTCTAAAGTACCGCAGATGAAGGATGTGCAGGCAGAGAAGAGGAAGATTACTCAAACCAATGCCTAATGTCTACAATGTGCCCCTGTGCCAGTAGAGATGTCTTTTCCTGTGGCACTCGCAGTCACAAGAACAGGTTTTCTTCTTCTTCCCTACCTCTTCATGTTGTCTTCATTGTAGATGGTCATATGTTTCATATTTGTCGTAACAGTACACAAATATGAAAAAATAAAGCTGCTTTTTGTACTCCCATAAAACAGTAATACTTCTATCACACTGAGTATAAAGAAAATAATGAGGTGATATGGATCCTATACTGCAATTTTAGTCAACTGCAGTATTGATATGTTGTTTTAAACAAATGTCATATGACAAATATAAGTCTCTAAACACATTAAAGCACACAAAAATGGCTCCAGTTTTACTAAGAATGACTGAAAGAGAGTGGGGAGAGTCAAAGTATGTTACGTGAAGCTGCCTTGCTCTAAAATAAAACCCATACTGGAGACTGGGCAAGCAAATCTATCACCTGTCCGCCATGGGTAAAGAACCTTGGAACCAACAGAAAAGCGGGAAGATGGATAAAAATTTCCTAACAAAATGCAAGCAAAATAGCTAAATGGATTTTTCTCCAATGAATCAAATGTTATAAGTGGAGAGCCACAGGAATCCATTCTGTTGTTCCTAATTATGATTGATGACACTAATTATTAAACACTCAGGAGTAATATCATTTGCAAATAATACAAGGATAAGTACATCAATAAATTTATTACATATTAAAGAGATAAAAATAGTAAAAGATCTAGGACTTTATATGAGCAATGACAAGAACTTCAGTCACCATAAAGAGCAGTCATCAAAGGAAACATTTTGAGTGGATGGGTGATAAGGACTTCAAACACAAGGGATCCAGAACACCTAACACTGTGGAAACATAAGTGATTCCAAAATTGGAATATCAGTGCCAAGTATGGAGTCCAAGTCTTACAAAAGATGTTTTGTTACTGGAGCAGAAAATTGGCAACATGATAGATCTTAGCTACAGAGAAAGAATAAAAAACTAAAATTATCCTTCTTAAAAAACTAAAAGAAAGATATTTTGTTATATATGTACGAAAGATCACTGAAAATCTGGCACCTAATCCAAGAGATGAAGAGTAAGGGGGAACTAAAGCAAGATATTCCCCCAGGCAGGGAAGAGCATGTTACCATACTGGGGCAAGTACTCAAACAGCACTGTTAACCCATCCCCGACGGGGGAATTCTAGCCTTGAATGTCCAAATGCCGGGGCATTCGAATTATTAGGCCTAAATCAATTGAATGGCTGGCACAATACTGTGCCGCCCGGCAACTGGGCTTTTGAATGCGCGGTACACATGCTGTACCACCCGTCCAGAGAGGGTTAAGAAAAAGGCAGAATCAAAGCTTCCTAATAAATGGCCCTAAGCTATTTTATAGGGTGCCAAATGACATTAGAAATCTAACCCAGTGCATTGTGGAAATGTTTAAAATAAAATTAGATGACTGGATAAATACAATACTAAATGAACCACCAATGAGTGGGAGTGAAAGAATGAGAGCTTAATCAAGTTCCATTCCCCATCAAGTTCAGTTTCATGCAACTGACATAAGGTAGGTGGTTCCTCAGGATGGCCCTAGTAACTCATGTTGATGTATTGTAAAATAATGACTATTATCTACTGAGTTTTAAGTATTATGTGTGGCTGGAATAGGCCACCCAACTGGCAGGCTCTGTTTGTATATAATGTGCACTGACTGAACAAACCATCCCCCATTGTACTTAACCCGATACCACCGGGCGCTGTCCACAGACGGCAATTATGTAGCACCGGGTGCCGGCATGCGCCGTCAATCGTATAACTGATTTAGGCCTATGCGTTCGAGAGCCCCAGCATTGCAGATATGCAAAGACGGAACAGTGCCGGCAGGAATAAGCAAAATGGGTTTCAACTCGCTTCCAAAACCTAGATGGCACCACTTTCTTCTAGCACCAGCAGGAGAGAGAGCCTTGAATGGCACCCATCTACGGTCTCTAGCAAGCACTATCTCTATAGAGGGATGGCACATCGCAAGTTGCCGACCTCTTGCTCTAAAGTACCGCAGATGAAAGATGTGCAGGCAGAACGAGAGGAGGAAGGTGACTTACACCATGCCCAATGCCTACAATGTGCCCCTGTGCCAGTAGGGATGCCTTTTATTGTGGCACTCACTATCAAAAGCACAAGTTTCCTTCCTCTTCCCTACCTCTTCATTTTGGATGGTTATGTTTCGTGTTTGTTCGTGACAGCACAGAAATACGAAAAAATAAAGTTGCTTTTTGTCCCCCCCTAAAACAGTAATACTTCTATCACATTGAGTATAAAGAAAAAAAATGAGTTGATATGGACCCTGAACTACAATTTTAGTCAACTGCAGAATTGATGGAGCCTGTGATATGACAGATATAAATTTCTAAAAACAGTAAAACACACAAAAAAACAAAACACAAAAATGTCTCTAGCTCTACAATGAGTGACTAAAAGGGAGTGGGAAAAATCAAATTATGTTGCAGAAGCTGCCTCGATCAGAAATAAAACTCATCCTGGAGCCTGTGTAAGCAAATCTATCCCCCGTCGGCAATGGGTTAATTACAATATTAAATTTAGATTTGTTTTTAATTGGAAAGAAGTAGAAATAGAGATATGAGTATGCACATTTTCATATTCAAGTACTACTTTTTTCCCCAAGAGACCCATTAAGAAATATGACAAAAAAAAAAGTTGGCATAAAATGAGCCCTGTCCCATGTTCTTAGGTAAAACAAATTGTGCTTAGAATGGTCTAGCTGAAACTTACTACTCATATGAAATGAAGAAAAAATATTTTTTGACTTATTCAGAAACTAATATTTTGAAATCAAATGAAAATTTGCTGAAATGAAAAGAAATCAAGAACAAAAGTAAGAAACATATGATTAGAGAAAATTTCAGAGTATAATGAAAATATATCTGCTACTGCCCTAAGCCAATTAACCTCCATGTACATTCTAAACAATTTATTGTTAACTCAAGAACTAGTCCAATCTCTGCTTTACCAGAACAAGTATGGTGGAGGCTTGTTGTCTTCTGATGATGAGTACAAAGATTGAGGCATCTACATGACAGTAACCCAATCTACATGACAGTATACCAATATTGGTATATTAACCCACTCACGATGGGGGCATTCCAGCCTTGCATGTCACAATGCCGGGGCTTTCGAACGCTTAGGCCTAAATCAATTAAATGGCTGGCACCATATTGTGCCACCCGGCCACTGGGCTTTTGAATGAGCGGTACAGTAGTGTACCACCCGTCCAGAGAGGGTTAACAGCAGGACTGCATGTATACATTACCAGTCCAGTATGGTTTTTGTCACCATTATTTTTTTTTATTTTTTTATTTTTTTACACAGTTGGTTCCACAAGAGTTTCAAGGAGTCAATAAGTACATCCCCCTGACCTCACTTGTTTATCCCATTCCTTAACCCTTTGGAGACAAGATGTTCAGCCTGGGCTAGGCATCTTAAGATTTGCTTTTTTTTTTTAATTATTTTCTAGACATATGAAAAATGAATTTATATTATCTATATTAGCAAAGTGATACTTGTTAGCATTTGGTAAAATAGCTCATCATAACTGTAGGAATAATTAACTTGTAATTTCAAAAAAAGGAAAAATATAGTATGATAGGGATCCAATCCTGAGAAAATACAGAAAGTTGAAATTTTATGGAAAGTTTTCACTTTTACCATTGTTGTTATTATTACTGTTATTATAATAATGATAGTAATAATAGCATTAGTAATGATGGAAATAGTAATAGAATTTCTTAAGAATACCTAAACAATTCAAGAAAAGGAGTAAACTTGACTCCTTAGTGATTAGGCACTTGTGAAACCATTTATGTGTAAAAATAAAAGTAAAAAAATAATAACAAAATGATAGTGGATGGATCCTGTCACCACTGTCAATATTTATGGGCCTTCTGCTACAGGAAGTTTGAAGTGGATTACAATATAGCACATCCAGTATAATAACAATAACAATAACAACAATATTAATATTAACCCATCCACGACGGGGGAATTCTAGCCTTGAATGTCACAATGCCGGGGCGTTCAAATTATTAGGCCTAAATCAATTGAATGGCTGGCACAATACTGTGCCGCCCGGCCACTGGGCTTTTGAATGAGCGGTACAGTACTGTACCACCCGTCCAGAGTGGGTTAATAATAATAATAATAATAGTAGTAGTAATAAAAAAAAAGGAAAAAAGTTTTATGTACCAACTGGGAATATATAGCAACACTGATTAAAAATTAATCCAAACTAATAAAATCTTTCACCACGGCACCTGAAAGACCTAGGTGATCCCCTAGCACGGCCAAAAATCATATTTTCAATTTATAGCAAAAGTTGCATCAATTGAGAAAGTGGGTAACTATGAGCCTAGATCTGTAATATGGATGTATAAAAACCTAATATTTCACCCCTAGAGTGATCTTACTATCTGCATCAATGCTGCCTGGAGTCTAATTCTCATACTAATAGTGAAAGTTACCAATTTGCTAATAATTAAAATAATGGTGACTAGATCATGTATGTAACACAAATAGCTACCCGAGTTTTGAAAATAATTATACAGCAAAATGTAACTGATGTATCACAAGACATAATAAATAAAAAGTATCTAATCACAAAAAACTATGTATAGAAATATAATAGAATATACATAAATACAAAAGATAAAAGGATTAACACAAACACACACACACACACAAATAAACACAAACACACACTCTCCTCTCTTATAAGTTGCATCTCGTGACTAGCACAGAAGTCAAGTAGGTCAGTGAGAGATACGTGCATTTGTACAGCTGTATTCATTGAAAATTTAATCCCTCCCTCCCTCCCTCCCTTCTGAGACAACAGAATTAAGCATATGTTTTCATGGGGTTAGAGGAGAGGTGCAAGGCTGTTGGAAATTTCAACTCTTGTTTACCAAATGCATTGTGATTAGCTATACCTCTCATGTTGTGATTGGTTGTCTGCATTCTTATAGTTTTGTCTGTTTAGAGGAGCGGAAAATGTACTGAAAGAGTAACTGGTGCCTAGCATTACTTAGTTCGTAAGCCAACATATTATGATTTTGCTGTGTAATCTCTTGTAAAATAAAAATATTGTAATTAGATGAATATGGAAAAGGGGTGATATTTCTAGCCTGATATACAAATGGAGAACAATCACTAATTAATGTAATCTACTAAACTGCCAACAGTGACGTCATGTATTACTGACCAAATGGTAAATTTTCTGAATAACGCTGCATTACTAAATACCACAAAGGTGGTATCAATAGATTCCTCTCAACCTCTACTATTCATGTATAGTGGAGATAATGCGCACTTCCACCTCTGGACCCCACAATCTGGGTTCCGATAGTGGGGGAGGGCATGAAATAGATCAGGGAATTTGCAGGGTATAATATGAATTCCAGGCATATTTCGTATGCAAAATCTTAACCCAATTACCTATTTAACTTTGCCTAGTTTTTTAAGTTAGCCCTAGCCAAGGAGGGGCTTTGCCCCCTGAGAACCCCCTTTTCTTAACCCTTTCCCGACGGGGCACTCGCTACGCGAAGACCCCTATGCCGGGCGATTGCAATATTGCATTGAAATCGTCACACTGGCATGACGCCCCAGCATCAGGAGTTTGGCTGTGTCACACTGGTGTGACGCACCGTCGTCATAGGGTTAAGGCACTTCATGCTACCTTGTCCTACTTCGGGGAAATATGCTCCAAAGTAGGACAAGGTAGCATGAAGTGCCTACATACGAACAGTATAGGTTGAGAGGAATCTATCGATACCACCTTTGAGGTATTTAGTAACACGCCGTTATTCGGAAAATTTATTGACTAAATTACTACTACATCACTTTCAACTGATTAGCAATCTAATTTCCGAACACGACACTCCCGGTCTGAGGAGGGGAGGTCAGATGAAGTTAAGTTACAAATAGACAAATTTAATATTTCTGACTCGCTAATTGGAATTTTGAAGCGACTTGTGATATTTCATGAACTGAAGCACCCTTTTGTCCCTTACAATTTATAATAAAACACTAGATCCTAGGCGCAAGATAGCGCTGTACTCCTGCTATTCTGATACAAAAAAAAGAACTTACAGCTTTGCATCATTTCCACAAGTGTCCCCAGGGCCGCCTTCTCAACGTTGAGGAAGCCCGACTCTTGGATGATGCCCGACACCGCCGTGGCCAGAATCTTCCTCCGCGTGTTCACACTCGCAATAACCTCTGCGGTGCTTGTGGGAAGGGCCGCCATCGTCTTCTTTGGAAGTAAAGCCGAGCTGAAGACGTGACGAGCTCTCGGCTTGAGCACCGAGGGAGGTTTTTAGGGCGACTGACTCGGGTTTGTTTACACGCGAGCGGCTCCGTTTTCTGTGCTCAAGGAAGGGATGACTCGCCTATTCGGCCAACGCCAGAAAAGTTGCGCTTTTAGGCTAATCTTTACCGTTCTGCCGTGTGTGTGTTTGTGTGTGTGAGGGGGGTCATTTCGTTTCTTAATTATAAAAATGTTACGTTTTGCAGACACACTAACACACACGAAGAAATACAATGTTGAACATGTATTTTGGGAGATTCCCTTATGGGGTACAACAACCCCAAAAAAGAATTTACTATTTATATCTTCAGACAATAAAAAGTAAAATTCAATTTTTCAGATCTTCTATTCCCTTTTGTTACATAAATATTCGTCCCCTTAGAATGAATAAGAGCCCATTCTCTTTTCAAGGAGAGAGAGAAAAAGTGATTCCCAGAAAAAAGCGCGATTAGAAATTATAAGTGATAATCTTTCTAACATCTAAAATATAGGCTATAGGCGTTATCTCAGCATCCTTATCTGCAATTACTGGCAATAACTCGCTATCATTCGGTCCCATATTTCCAATCATTTTAACTAAGTTTAGTAATGTGGCGTCGCGTGATATTCATTTTCATTACTACTTCTGTCATACAAGTTAAATATCCTTATTCAATCGGCAGTAAAAAAAAAAAAACAAAAAAACAAAAAACAACATGCGAGTGTAACTTTTGTGAAAATACAAAACATACCACACCAAGGCGATTAATATAGAAATTTTAGATCGCGTGACCCTCAAACTGTGATCAAGGTGACGCCGTCTAAGCCGGCTCTGGATTTGCAATCAAGGATGTATTGTCTTATCATCTACTTCTATTTACAAAGGGTTAGGTTTATCATTCTGAAAAACCTTACCCATTGCTGAACCAAAGAGTGTATGTGATATTGAATTATAATTATCGTGAGTTGCAGGCACTCCGGCCCCTAACGTGCTTGTGGTCCGTGTTAGTGTTAATGTATGGCAGTCATGTTGCCAAAATTACTCCTCAGATGAAATTCAGGCTCCTCACTGAAGTCCAGTTCCGCCTCAGGAAAATCACCAAAGCCGATCATGTGCTTGAGGCCATCCCGGAGGATATTTTTCCTCGAATATCGGCGTCGCTGGACAAAATGATGTCATTTATCAAGACAGTAAGAGCTATCTCCTGCGGGAGTTTATGCTTTCCGTCAGCACTCAGGACGCAGTAACCACTGAGCGACAACGCAGCCCATGCAATCTGGACCAAAATGCAAGCTCTCGCTAGACCGCCAGGTCACAACTCTGCAACCAATGAACTACGGCGGATAGATCCTCTGCACGAGCTGTGGTTGCAATGACTTTCTCCATCCATAAGGGCTGCCATACACGACACAGACACCATCACCATGCACGTTGTAGTAAAAAAGGCCGACGAACTCATAAACGCGGCCAAGGCCTCTCAAAACATCTCCTCCGCCCGGCACGACGGTGGCCCCAGACCCACGCTCCTACTGACGTTCACGCCCTTTGCACCTCAGGACCGGGATTTAACATAATAGATCCTGTATCTGGCCGCAAGTTTCTTGTCGATACGGGCGCCTTCCGCTACCATTTCTAGCTCGTCGTCGCCAACGTAAGCGAGATTCCTCCCTATAGCGGCCACACCTTACCCATTCAAGTAGCCAACCGCCGCTTCTAGTGGGACCTCATCACCGGTGATTATAAGGTACCCCTTCTGGAGGCATATTTCCTCAGTCGACGGCCCCTCGTCGACGTCTCCTACTGCTGTTAATGGGGAGACCCTACTTAGAGTCCGTCATCCTGGAGATAGGGGAAGCTGTTCCCAACTAATTTCCACATACAGACATTCTCCAACATCTATCTGTCCATAAGTTTGGTCGACACTGACCTGGACTTCATATTACAGGTCATAGAAGACTTACATGAAGGTGACCATTTTTCAAACTTACTGAAGATAGTGGACAGAATCCCAAGCAACTGGGTTCCATACTGGAAAATTGAACGGGCCGACTGGACTCCTTTTGAAACTCTTGTTGAAACAACGTCCAAGTGATGTGACCTTTGTGCACTACAAGAAACTACTTGAAAATCGGGTGCTGGAGGCCAGGTGTACATCATGGATGCAAAACGTATCCTACCCACCTCGCTTGCGTGGGACAAGGTGCGCAAGATTACTGGGAAATCAATTACCAGCCCTGAAGATTAATGACATAATCATCGCCGATAAAAAAAATTGTGATGATGCACTATCTAAATCTATGGCAGTGGTCTGTAGGGTTAGTTGCACTACAAGGTGCCTTAAAGCAGGAAAGAACGAAGACCACTGTGAATTCATACCAGATATACAAGCAGCAATATAAGGAATCTGCGCAGTCTTTATATTGACCAAATCTTGTGCAAATAAGTGAGGTTTGCGTGAACGACGTTTTGGCGAGTGACCTGACTTCAGGACACGCGTTTAAACAAAGTCTTTTCCCTTCGGCGTTGATTGTATTCATCTTCATCTAAATCTGGTAATTTTTACATTTGGATATGATTTCAATGGAGAATTAAAAAAAACATGAAACAGCACAGAAACATATGAAAGTATGGTGTTACAAGATACGTTTGTTAAATGGACACCAATCCTTTCGTATAAGTGCAAGTGAGAAACAGAGGGAGAGAGAGCGGTCGGGTTTATGCATGATCTCTCCTTTCCCTACGTTAGTGAAGCAGAGGGAGAGAGAGATCATCATTTTAAAGATGATGATGCTGATGATAATTAATATAATGATGATGATAATAATAATAATGATGATAGTAATAATATTGATAATACTAATTATAATGATAATAGTATTAATAGTAAAATAATAATAAAAATAAAAATAATAATGATAGCAATGATAATGATAATGATGATGATAATAATAACATGAACAATGATAATAATAACAACAACAACAACAATAATAATAATAACGATGGTAGTAAAAACAATAATGAGGATGATAATAACGACAACAGTCATACTAATAACAGCAATAATAATAACGATATCAATAATAATGATCATAAGAAGAGTAATAACAATAATATACTGATGACAAAATGCTGATAATGATAATAAAAACTACCATCATTATCAATATGACCATTATCATTACCATCATCATGATAGTTATGATAATAATTATTATCTATATCATGATTACTATAATATCATTATCATTATTACTCCTACTACAATCATTACAATTATAATTTTCATTATTTTTATTATTGTTGTTGCTATATATGATCATTTTCAAAGCAATTAATCTATCCCCACATGACAATCATAACTATCATTACTGTATTTTATTATAATCATTATCATCACTGTTGTTGTTATTATCAAGGAAAAGAAACTCATGAAATCTCACTGATAACACAACATACAACAGTCACAGAAAACAACCTAAAAATACAAGACCAAAACACTAAACTTATTAACAGAAAATTCCCAAGTAACATGGACATGACCAATCCCAGTGACACACACACAAGCACTACTGAAGGTAAATCAAAAGAGGAACTAAAAAAATATAATCAAAGCTGTAATGAATTTGATAAACAATATAAACACAGAAAATTCAATCTTGGTAACTATTACAGAAACTTTCAAATATTTCTCCCATATGTAAAACGATTAATAGATTGGATAAATTGATAAGTTGATATCATGCTCTGGAATGCACATGTAATCCATAACAAAAGTGACCCATGATATCGAATCGACGGGGAAGACCAGGATGTATTCGCTATATTAAATCAAATGATTATGTAACAATACGAAAAGAGATGAGATAACCCAATGGAAGTAGGCCTAGCTTTTGAAGTAAAATAACTTACAATAAAAAACAAATGAACTGACAGACAAAATCGAAGTACTAAGTATAAAAAAACAGTATAAAGATAATGGTTAAACATTTCACCAGTTGATAATCCTTGCAACAGCATACATCGAGAAGAGGAGCCAATAATCTTTCTAATGGATTTTAACGCACATCATTCTAGTTGGAACCCAAGAATCGCGAGGACAATTCTAATAAAATGAATACACGACCAAAGGGGAATACCCTTAACATTTAAAAATGCAATTATCAGCCAAGGAAAATCCGGTATAAGATCATGAATATATAAGTAGAGCTTTATGTATCGGATTTATTTATAGCTACAGAAAGAATTTATTGGTGGTTAGAAGTAAACAGATTAGATGAAGATCTTGAAGGTTTTAGACCTAATGGAATAACAATAGACGCCAGTCAAACGTGAGTTATGCAGATTTATCAAACAATCGAAGATAAAATATGTGTATTAGTAGCCTGTTTAGATTTTGCGAAAGCATTCAGTCGTGATATGCTGAGCCCCTGCTATCCCCTCTAAAAGGCCAAGAGAAGGTGAGGCCTTGGCACCCCAGACTTCGTCCCTGAAAGTGCATCCTCTAAGACCCCTGGGAGCCAGCTGAGCTCACGGTGGACAACACTCGTGTATGAGACAATGCTGAGCTCACACCTTGTTAAAAACACAACAGCAATAAATAAAAAGTCGTTTGCCATTGAGCTACCCTGGAGTTTGGGGCTTAAAACACTCCCGGGACTATTGCTTCTGGGTTGTAAAGTAAAACTTGAATAAAGTAAATACTATTTAGTTTTCTGCACTTAAACTTACACTTGCTTTGAATTGCAGGCTACAGTAGCCGTAGTCAGCATCCCATCCCAGACTCTTCTACCCCAGTGTAGCCCTTACGGGCTGTGACCCCTGGGTAGGGAGGCCCAGCAGTCTGGGGCGTCCTTTGGGCGCAATTCTCTTCTTCCTCTGAATTCTTCTATCTATCTGTGTGACTTTCCTGGGCCTACCGGAGTTTCCTTGTGATCTCCCGTATTCGGGGGTTGGCAATCGCACTAGGCAGGTTCGGCGGTAAGGAAGCGTTTTCCTCACAACTGCGATCCCTTAGCTGGTACTGGAGAACGCAACCAGGCTTTCACTAGGGAGGGGGGGCGTTTAACATTAATACTATATTTTCTCTTAGCTTTTGGGGATTAGGTTGATACAATAGTTAAGGGACTGGTAGTCTTCTTAGGACAACGGGCTTTAGCCCAGGGTTCGGACCTAGTCCGATATCCTAGTATGATAGATTCCCTGGCTACCCTTCCTCCTTCCCGAGGAGATGGTAGCCTACGGCGTGTGAAAGTGCAACCTCAATTTCTACTTAAGGATTTGCTTAGACTGACGCAAATTCATGACCTTAAAGTAAAAGCAATCAATCTTGTTGTCCCCCAAAACCGTAAGGGAGTGATCTTTCATGGGGGTTTGGGTATCAATGGAAAAAAAAAAGAAATTCTTAAGGCCATGAAAGACCAAGGTGTCGTTGTCAGCTGCATGACCAAGAAGAATGGAAATGTGCAAATAAAAACTGAACTGGGTTTCTTGACCTTTTCAGTACCCTAAATTCCTGATATTGTTAAGGTCGGATATGAGGTCGTTCAAGTAAGACCTTATATCCAAAAAATAATGCACTGTAATAAAGGCCAAAAAAAAAAAAAAAAAAATGGACACACCTCATTATGAAATAATTATAAGGATACTGAAATATTCACTGGTGGTAAATGTGCTGGAGTTTATAACACCACTTCATGCACTGATCACATTCATGTATGGTCATTGTGGATGTAGAGAATTTTCCCCTGGCATCAGGCGAGCCTTGTCTCCTGGCGTCACTAACGTCACGAATCTACGGACTTCTCCGCCCTACAAGAATATTTTGGCTTTGCTGTTGTGTTTGTGTGCTAATAAGAATTAAGTGTGTTTTCATTTTCCTTTGACTTACCTTCCCCATTACTCTGTGTTCTACATCTACATCTAAATTACTACTACGCTACACAACACTACTTATCCATTACTTAGTTTATATTCTGTACTTACCTTACCTTGATCTTGTCTCTTTTTCTTCGACTAAAAAAACTTAGCCTCATTTTATTTTATACATTTCAAGTTTAATTAAAAGCACTTTTAAATTTTTGAGGCAGGGTCGCCATAGAGCAGATAACCCCGGCGAAGCATCTGCACCGCTAATTAGTCTTATCCTTAGTTTTTGTAGTTTGCTTATTCATAATGCAGAAAAACCTCCGTTCATACTTGAACGACTCTTTTGTAGATGAATAAGACTGAGTAACATCCCAATGCAAGCAATATATTTAGTGCATGTGAGATGTACTTCAAGTGCCACTTGAGGACAGGCTGATTTCCCATGTGGCTACCGCATGGTCACCACGTGTCTGCCGCATGATGCTCTAGCTCATGTCCACGTGGAACAAACCTGACTAGGAATCTATCTATAGCCGACCCGGCAGGTCAGGTATAAAAAGTTGATCTAGGGGTCAGTCAGACACACTCCCTCTCTCACTCACCCTCCGACGGAGGAGCGGTAGCTACCACTCCTCCTGCCTCTGCCGTGAGACAAGCCTAAAAGAGACGTCCGACAAGCCACCGCTACCCAAATAAATATCACCCGCGCCATTATCCATCAATAAAGGAATCAAGAACCACCAGACTATCGGTGCATTTCCGACTATTTACTAAATAAGACACATACGATGGATTTTTTTAAAAAGAACATTGTATTAGATTAATAGAAAAATTAAGATTATTTAAAATATCACACTTAAAACTAGATTTCTAACTAAAATGACGATGGTATTTCACAGACTTCCTAGACTTCAAGCCTTGTTAAAGATTTAGTCCTTACGATAAATGCAGCAGGTTCTATACTATAGCTTTATTCCTTTTTTTCTCTCTGGATATCCTCAGGTCGTAATTTTAGGCAATGATGTCTCATCTTATTCAGAAATTTAATGGTCTAGGGGGACCCTAACCATGAACCAGGAGACACTGTTAGGCTAAACCTACGTGTGGTGTCTTCTGCAAGCCGCTGAACACAGAACCTAGGACCAGATTCAAGAAAGTCGTCATAAATCCACTTTGGCGCAACTTCTGATCACAACCATTGCGACTTTTCCCCGGCCACCTAATGAGAAGCATACTCTCAAAATGCGTCCTCCAATCTCTGCCCAATATCATGAAAAGACAGTCACATACATTTTTTTTAAAGCATGAACTACACTCCTCCTTGAATCTTACCTAAGGGAATAAATAGGTTGATTTTGGTTCTGAAAAAATAGTGCTGGTGTAATCAATTCATGAATGACATGAAGGGCTGGAATGAAAGATTTTTGCGGAACTGACATTGAAACCTTAAAAAAATATGTAAATATCCGGCCCCGGAAGTCTTGCCTGTACCATCAGGCAAGTTGCTAAAAAGCAGGCAAGCTTTATACCTGCTCCCCCAGGCATTCATATCTGGAGACAGGTAGTGCTTGCCGTCGCAAGTCTTAGTAAGCTCAAGTTTAGTCAGCGAGCCACCTAATTTTAGTAATGACCATGACTTACTCTTCAAGGTATAAAGGTGAAACATTTATTTTCTGAAATACTATTTCATTGTTGTCTACAATCATGGTGATGGTCTTTGACCAGGTTGATTTTCCACTCGCCATCTTCAACATGGCCATTATCGTTACAAGTATTGTTAGACGTTTAGAAGTAGTAATCATAATGACAAAATGTAAATTCTTTAAGCTAAGAAATAATAACAAATTACCTTTAGTAGACTCTCTTATATTTTCTTCACAAGTTTCAAGCATAACTCGAAATTTACATATGTTATTTATGTACTGGTTTGCTCACTACCTCTTTAACAATTTTTATTTTAACACTCCTAATAACAAAAATAATTCCATAACAGCCCCTGTGTCTTCTGACTAAGACAATAGCATCTTTCTTTACATTGCAGTTTTGTATGAAGCCTTTCACTAGGAGTGGCAAGTTTCTAATCATTGCTCCACAAATACCAAAATTTATCAAGTTGATGTTGAACACTGAAATCCCTTGCTGTGATATATAAATGTTGGTCATTAATTAACTTGAAATCCACTAGAACGACCAATGAGAATTATGAAGGTGAAAAAGGCTGGGAATATTGGATTCTTCTGTTTTCCTCAAAGCAGACTGAATTGATCTGATTAAATATTCCCATTAACCTCCCCTCCATGGAGAACCGGGAACAATAAAATTCCACTGAGGAAAAAATGGACCATATTCTTAAGCTGAGCTGAGTATTTTCAGAAAATAAAACTTAAGGGAGATCTCTATATACTGCAAATCTATGAATACGAAGAATACAGTCAGAGGTTCTAGGTGTAGTTCCCTTACTAAAGTACATGTAAACAACAAACTATACATGTTCTTGAAAGATTAGTATAAACAAAGAACACCAAATTCAAGTCCTGTAAAAGGAGGGGCAGATGCTCAATCCTGGGAATAATGCAGTAGGTTGATGTATCACATGAAGGAACTATAATAGGACATTTACTCTCAAAACTCAAGTCAACATTCTCCAATAGCTTTTGAATCTCAACAGGTCTTCATTGTCTATAAAAGACTTTTAAGGAAGAGATTTACCTTTTCTCAAGGCTATAAATTCCTGAGCATAATCACTTGTCTGTGCATGGTATTATGATTAGGACTTGGTCTTAGATAACTCAGAAGAAGACAGCTTACCAGTATTATTCATAAATCTCATAACCCTAGCCACATCGTGATGCGCCTTACTAAAGTGACTCCACTTCTCAAACTCAAATACTCAAGAAGGTATCACTGACAGGGATTTAACAAGCCAGATCCCACCACAAGTTCCTTGTCGATAAGGGCAACTTCCACTCTATCTTCCCCACAACGTCAGCCGACAGGAGCCATCCCTGTGGCCCCTCCAACATCAAGCTCATCGCCGCCAAAGCAAATGAGATTCCTTTTAACGGCTGTGCATCTTGGGATTAACTACGACGACCTAGCCACCAGCCAAGAGAAGAATCCTGAGACGGCCGCCAACAAACATACTCTGCTCTGCGACGTAAGGACTGGCCGCCCCCTTCCCCTTATCCCAATGCAGTTTCGCTAAAAGGTATTCAGTATCATCCACCGCCTCTCACATGCATCCGGACGCTACACCACCTAGCTCATAATACAAATATTCTGTTGGCATGGTATATAGAAAGACAGCTGCGACTGGGCCCGATAATGCACTGCCTGGGAGACAAGCAAAAACAGCCATAAATCAAGAATAGGGAAATTTCCAAAAAATGCACTGGTTCAGCCACCTCTATGTTCACACCCACCCTACACAGTCAAGTAATATGTGATAGACAGATCGACTTGACTGTGATTGGCCGACGGGGGTGATGGCAAATTTATAAGCCCTGCCTTCCAAACGAATTCCAAGAGACTCCATATATATATATATATATATATATATATATATATATATATATATATATATATATATATATATGCATTTTTTTATGTAGTCTGTCATCAACAATAGTACTAATGATAAGCATCTAGATAAAATCTCTAGAAATAATTATCAAAACACTTGACTCAGGTGCACCGAGAAAGGAGAATAATACCGGTGACACCAAAATTTGCTTATTATAACATTTAAAACATAAGTTATGATAAAAGTTTTTATAATTTAAAGATTAAGTTTTAAAGTTTTAATCTTTTTGATTGAATGTTATATTCCCAAAAAAGAAAAGAAATAAAAAATGGAGGGCAATTAGTTCAACCATGAAAACCATCTTTAAATTTTCTACTGATTTATTTTTATTACATTACAATACAAACTATATTCATACATTGTTGATTATTTATTCATTGCAAAATGGTATGTGCTTACTGCAGGAAGTTATCCAAAACTTGTCGAAAAACAAGATGGCAGTATTTAGAAGTATCGTTCTCATTAGGGTAACAATATGGCCTTTTTACAGATGATGAGCATGATGCGTAAATATACAAATTTTACTTCCCTGACCGGGACTCGAACCCGCGCTGTAATTTTGACAGGTACGGTGGTGAGACCGATCGGCTACTCGACCCGCTAAAAGAAATGTCCAACCAGACGCCTTATGAGACGTCATGGAAATTACCTATGTGCTATATGCACATAGGTAAATGAGACGTCATGGAAATTACGTATGTGCTATGTGCACATAGGTAATTTCCATGACGTCTCATAAGGCGTCTGGTTGGACAATTCTTTTAGCGGGTCGAGTAGCCGATCGGTCTCACCACCGTACCTGTCAATCTTACGGCGCGGGTTCGAGTCCCGGTCAGGGAGGTAAAATTTGTATATATATATATTAAATGCGTTACTGCATTCTAGCATCTTTCTCACATGATGCGTAATTTTCTGGTTCTCTACAAGTCTCACATATTCTGGTCACTATTTGCAGGACTCACGAAATGAATCTTGGTAATCCTGAGAATCATATACACATCGTATTCACAGATATTGAAAGTAAAAATGTACAACTGCAAATTATATAGTGTTTTTTCATATAATGTGGAGTCCTATTTGTAGCATATGAGTAGGCTTCGCATTAGCTTAATTCTGAAGCCTGCACTGCTGAAGTGGTATAACAATGGGACTGTCAGACATTTAGGAATCCGACCTTACCCCTTGACGCAATCAAATCTGAAGGTTTGTTATAGAGTTTAGAACCCCCTTTTATTTTGTGCCCTAACAAAAACGACTTCTCTTTGAATGCCATTTGCATGAAAAAAAAGAAATATGTTTCTGCATTATTCAAAAATGAATATGCCACATCATGCAAATGCCTTTATTAGGGGCCTAGGAAAAGTTTCCTGCACTACATACTTGTTCAAGTTAGCCATATCATTACTTTGTACTGTAAAAATAGCTACTTTTCTGTTCCATGACTTTTTAAAATGCGCTTCTCCTTCGCCCATACATAGACAGTGGGGACCATGGGTTCATACCGTATTTAATCACACCGTATTTAGTCATAGTTTCCTGATAAGCCAACTGTGCGATACTGTATTCAGAAAAGCAATTTGACAGTGAAGGAAAAGTGTCCTTTTTTCCCCATTCAGATTGATATGTGTTACTCCAAACATAGAGCTTGCATAGCCCTTTATACTGCAGGTTAAGAATCTTTTTACAGTATTATGAAAAACAAACGTTATCTACTTAAGCATATAGTTTAAAAATTATAATTTATATAGTTTTGAATCAAATCGGTAACTTTTTACAATGAAAATTTTACGGATGGATAACATGGAGCAGAAGTCATTCGAAAAAATGTAGGAATAATTAGAGTGCAATGTATTTCAGTTGGTTCTTCTAAGTCCCATAACCAGACCTGTGGCGTCAGACCGGAAGGTTACTGCTAGAGATAGTGATCTCTGCCTAGATGGCTGGGCAGTTAAGATGTTATCGCATCACACCCTCAGGGCTTCTTGCTTGAGTAACAGTCAAGTATTTGTCTTGTTTGCATTCACCAAAACAACATAATTTTCCTTAAAGGAAACATATCTAAACACTGCAATTTAGATCTTTGTCGAATCAGTTCCTACTTTGGGAGAATAAGACTCCTGATACATTCCTGGATTAGCAATTTCAAAGCTGTCCTCCCCCTGACGCACAGGATTTGCATCCGTAGTTAAACGTGGTCCCATATTGTGATTACGATTGCCGCTACTTGCGTTAGATGCTGTATTAGGGACCCAATTAGATGTGTTCGTAACCATCGGATTATCAAAATTACAGGAATTTCTAGTCAACTGAGGCGGTCTCATATTGCCGAGTCCACTGTAACAGTGCGATGTGTTGGCAGATCTGAACTTCTGCAGTCCAGCTTGAATTAGCTCTCTTCTAATGGTACGAGAGCTAATATCCATCTTCATTTGTTGAATAAAGAGTTTTCTTAACACTTCAGACGACACATTCTGGTTGGCTCTGGCAAGTTGTATTAGCTTTTGTCGCTCTTCCGGAGTCAGCTTCTTTTTACGTCCTCCCGTTCTCCTTTTCGGCAGCTCTGTCGCATGGCTCACTTGCTCCTGAAACTAAATGGTTGAGCATTACTGATGGAGAAACTGTAAAAGTCTTTATGTTGTTCGAAAAACTGAAGATGTAGCGAAGGTTGATAGTGAGAGTGTAGTGTGGCGGATTCCTTCACCAAACCCAATCGCAGAATCAGACTATTTTAGGAAAGTCCTTTAATTAGTTGAAGGAAGTTCTATCACGTTTTGTGCAAAAGTGCAAGCAAACTGTGGACGGCCCAGAACCAGCTGCTGTTTTTTGTTTTAAGTCGCTGTTACTGCGGCTTTGCCTTTAAGGCAACGGACTTGATAGTGATTCAACATCTATATCTAAAAGAAGAAAAAAAAGAAGAAAAAATAAATTGCTTAAAGAGAGGATAGCCTTTCTCCTTCACCGACCACGCCCGGTGGGGATGCAAAGTATCCCCACAAGCCCGGTGTTCCCCAGCCTGACAGCGGCACCACGGCGCCTGTTGTGATGGATGAACAACTACCATCGAAGCATACCAGACAAAAACGTATAACCCTAACAGAGCAAGTGGTGATAAAAAACGAGTTTAAAACAAGGTATAAACAAAGAAAAAGGAAGGGGAAAACAGAAAAGAACGAAGACGCAATCTACTACAGGGAGTACCTAAACCAAAGGTGTTATACCTCTGCAAAACAAAATGCCACGCAAGCACGGAGGAGGCAGACATCGCAACCATTTACTTTCCCAGCGTGGGTGACGTAAATGCATTCATAACCCAAATTAACTACTCAGATTTTTTTTTGTCCCCAAACAAAAATCGTTGTAAACTGTAAACATTAGCAGGCTACTCCCCCACCCCAAACAACCGATCAACCGACACATCTCCGTCCTCGCTCCCTCTAAGCAATAGTGAACGAATACCAGGTGTATCAGCATCTAAGCCGAATAGCAAAGAGTAAGTCTCCTGACGATGTCCCTTTTAGCTTAACAAGTGAGTTTGTTCCCGAGTTTGGCATCCCCTGGCATCACTGAAAGCGTGGTTCCTGACCTTTGAAAGAGAGCTATTGTAGCTCCGTTCCCAAAAACTAAGACTAGCCCATTTCACTTCCCTATCCCATGGACTTATGGAAGTGATTTCCTTAGGATTTCACGAGGGCTGGGTGAATGGATCTCTTCGCTCCTCAACCTTCTCTCACAGAGATGTCGAGCAAACAACCAGATTTCTCATGAAGTCGAGCTGCAGTGTGGTGTCTCTTAAGGTAATGAG
>BOPN01004954.1:25000-30000 GCA_017312705.2 Penaeus japonicus | reverse complement strand
AGAGAGAGAGAGAGAGAGAGAGAGAGAGAGAGAGAGAGAGAGAGAGAGAGAGAGAGAGATTGTATGTGTGCCTGTGCTTGAGCATGTGTGTGCGCCCCTTTGCATATAGGAGCGGGCAAATTATTAAATGGATACTGCACTGCACCTGTCAAATAGGGTTATATCTGAAAGCTACGAATTTGAAAAAAAAGAAAAAAGGCAAAGGGTCCTATCTTTCACCCTCTCCCCACTCTCCTACACCATCTAACCTGTCGAGCGGAAGAGGTTGTACGGGGCAGCGTGGGAAGTGGAATAGGATTTTTATATCCAACTGTACACGAAGGGAATGGACAGGAGCTACACAGAAAACGGAGCTTTTTTTATGCGCGCATTTTGAACTTGGTAAGCGGGAGACCACGCGACATGCACACAAAAAAATCTTTTATAGCTAAAGGGGCAAATGTGGGGAAATAGTTTTGAAAAAAATATTGATTACAAAATGCTCAATCTCTCAAAAGGGACATATCTCAGAAGCCGATTCGATCCGATTCGTTGTGTACATGCAATTTAAGAAAATTATCTATAAAATTACATTAAGATATGTTTCGAGGGGATTCTTATTATTTCTAACAAGTAAATATGGTAATGTATCACCACATAAATTTTCGAGTTAATTTCAAGTAGAATAACTAGAAAACTAGGATTTCATTATTTTACTCTGTGATTTAAATGGGCTGTTATTCATCTATAAATGATGGATTTCACTTAATGTGCACACTGTGATGACCTAATAGTTGTAGCTTTTCATTTAAGAAACGCAAATTTCCGTTTCTAAGAAATTATCTTTGGCCAGAATTTTGGGTGTTTTGGACCACTGTGCGTCGCAGCGGGTTACGTTCGCATAAAGTACGATGTCCCTACGAGGTCGCAAATCTCCCATACTCAGAGAAAAAATAAAATATCGTAACCGAGAGAAAACCTCATAACCGTAGTTCGATAGGATACCCTCAGATGGCGGGACCATTTCGAATTGACCAATCAACAGTCAGCCCTTTATACGTAACTACCAATTGGAGGCCACGGTCATCAAGGGGAGGAGCGAGCGAAAGAGAGAGGGAGTGGGAAAGAGAGCGAGAGTGAGATATAGATGATTATAAAAAAAAAACAGATAGTTTGTATATGATAAATACATACATATGTATGTGTGTGTGTGTGTGTGTGTGTACACCTTCGTCTATGACAAGACACCTTCATTTCCCAAAGCTCTATAGTGTATTCAATATGTATTGTCGTAAACTCCATTGAGTAAACGACGAGCGCATTCTATAATTGCTTGTTATCTTCTTTTTATCAAGTGGCTAGGGAGAATGGAGGTATTTGTGATACACAGATACAATATAAATTGATATGACGCCTTATACTGTGTTTGGGACAGTCAGTAAAATATAGTCTATACAAATCTCGTTTGCACGACGGAACTAGCACGACTTATTTCCGGGTTCACACAGGTACGAGTGCTCGGGACCACCCTTAAGTTACGAGGTGCTGTGACGTCACGCAGGGACGGTTAAAAGTTTTGAGTATGACCCTCGGAGCTCGCAGTTCGACTTTCGACATGCGCAGCCTGGCTGCGCTGGCCTACGACGTCGTTAGCTGTTTTGAGTATCCAGCCCCCGGCCCCAGGAACATTAGTTGTTCCCGGCAAAGCGATGGGTGGTTTACGTCATCGTTTAAGCCACGCCCATTCCAAACCTGTATCCCAACATGCTATTACTCTTGCTCTTACTTGCCTGTGATTCATCCTGTGACTATGGTAGTTATATCTTTAAACAATCATATATCAAATATATTTCTAAATTGTTATGTATATAGAGAACAAATAAACAATCCATGAGCACGGCCAAAAACAGAAAAAAACATTTTAAAGAAAATGTAAAAACTTTCCCATTCAAACTCATGGTGTCTCGGTCCGTTCTTTTGATTAAGCTAATGCTCGATAAAATAAATTATGATTTAAAACTGGGAATGTTAGATACCTTTGGTAAATATTAATACCAGTTTTCCTATCAGACCTATATAAAACGTGCAATATGATGAATAAACTACTTTAAGGTGAAGAGCTCTCTCATCAGTGGGCTGGATGAAAAATATACATATTTTTTTTAGTTTTCATTCATTCATACATATATATATATATATATATATATATATATATATATATACATATATATATATATGCGTATGTATGTATGTATATATGTATATATATATATAAGTATATATGTATGTATATACAGTATGTAAATATCTATCTATCTCTATCTCTATATCTATATATACAGTGGAACTTCCTTATCCTTGCACTTCCCGGACTTTGCAACTTCCCCTAAGTTGCGGGTTTTTGTGGGTCCCGACCGAAGCTAATGTAGTTTCTTATTGACAGAGCTTCCTGGACGTGGCACTTCCCTTTTCTTGCACTTTGCACCCAAACACCGGTCCCAATAAGGCACTCCGATTCCTGGACTTGGCACTGGCCTGTTAACAGTCTGCTTACTGGACTTGGTTGTGGGACAAACAGGTACTGTGCAGTGATTGGTTAATTAATAATGGATGCGTGGTTTTAACAAGCGATGCTTGTTATGTCATGGTAACGCACGACGTCGTGGCAACGGAAGACGACGGCCATGGCACGCGGCGTATTGATGACAGCGACGCGAGTGATGACAACGGAGACGAAAAGGAAGAACGTCCGGACACGACCATCAGACAAGCCATCGAATTGACGGAAAGGCTTAGGGATTTTTTTCTGAGTGGGAATATGTCCGAATACGCGCAGACGATGACACAAATGAACAATGCTTTACTGGACAATTTGTATCATCCACCCGTCAGACCGACTTGATGTCTTTTTTTTTACCCGCGTGGACAGCTGATCAGTCATAGATTACGTGAACAATTCCTGTGTGTGAAATTATCAATTAGGTATTGCTAATGCTTACGTAAGAAATAAGTAGTTTTCAAATTTGTATATATGTCTGTAACATCTTTATGTATCAACATATCTGGTGTTAATAAATTTACTGTATATATATATGTGCCGTATACCTCTGACTTCCTTGTCGGTATGCCTGCGTTTAACCCCAACTTCCCTAACCTTGCAACTTCTCGAAAGTTGCACTTTTGGGTGGGTCCCTTGAGGTGCCAAGTCCGAGAAGTTCCACTGTATATATATACACACACAAATTTTATATCCCTGATCTTGCCTTTGTCACATAGATATAACCTCGGTAACCTGATTTGTGACTTGAATCAATTCCCGCCGAGTCCCCACGGGGATTGTCTGTAAAACCTTGATATCACTGCTCTGCTAAGAGGATATAGGTAACTTGTTGGGTCGTGTAGGGTAATGCTTAGGAGCCGGGATTCTCACTCTGAAGACCCGAGTTCAAGTCAAGGTCAGGGAGGTAAAAATTATATTTCTATATTAAAATGCGTTATTGCATTCTACCATCTTTCTCATATATATATAATATATATATATATATATATATGTATATATACATATATATGTATATATATATCTATATATATATATATATATATATATATATATATATATATATATATATATATATTCATATATATGTATATATATATATTCATATATATGTATATATATATATTCATATATATGTATATATATATATATTCATATATATGTATATATATATATTCATATATATACATATATAAATATATATATACTTATATATATATATTATATATATATACATATACATATATATATATATATATATATATATATATATTATGTATAGGTATGTATATATACTCACTTACTGTTTCTAGTACCTCGCCCTGTATTTGTATTTGCTTAACTGGGGTTCGACTGTTAAACATGACTTTAGTCTTTTTCATGTTCATTTCAAGGCCAATCTTCAGACTTTCCCTATTCAAGTCAATTAGTAATTGTTGTAATTGATTTGCTGAAAAGAAAAGAAAAATGTCATCTGCAAATCTTAGATTGCTTAAGTGCTCATTCCCTATTCTAATCCCTTTCTCCTTCCAATCTAACTTCTTGAAAACTTCCTCCAAGCAAGCTGTGAACAGCTTCGCTGAGATGCCTAACATCCTTTTTATTGGTATTTTATTGGTTTCTGCGTGCATTTTGATGGTCGCTGTACCATCTCTCTATATATCCTCTAATAATATGTATGTATATACATATTATATATATGTATGTACATATACATACATATATATATACATATATATAAATATATATGTATATATGTAAACACACACACACACATATATATATATATATATATATTCATATATATGTATATATGTATATATAAATATGTATATATATATATACATATATACATATATATCATATATATATTTATTATATATATGTATTAAGTCTTAATTGTATATAAACAGATGCATACTATAAATTAAAGGAATTATAACATTATAAAACTTATAAATAATCATAAGCACTTAAATCTCCATGTTATGTGACTGCATCATCTTAGGACACTCGGACGAGCAGACCGCTTACCCAGAATGGGTCATTACCGCTTTGGCCAAGTCGAGTCGAGCAGCCTTTCATCTAAAGAAAAATGATCATCCCTACCCTCGAAGTGACCCAGAATCTCGCCTCAGAATAGGTCTTTTCAGATTCTAGACAGAATTAGCTCAGCCTTCGTGCCGAGGTAATACTCTCCCTTCGACTCCTCATCTATAATTCCAGGTAGATAATGTGTCAGTGACGTATCCCATATACTGTACATTGTCAGTGTTTCCTTAGTGTTCTCAATATAACTATAGCTCAGATCTTGTTAGCTTTGTGATAGGCTTAGCTTCCCCCTTGTGTATATATATCATTCCCCTTCTTTGTAAATAATGTTATATATATATATTGAGTTATAATATATTGTTATTGTTTTTAGCTACCGTGTTTCACATCAAACCCTTTATTTACTATGTGT
>BOPN01004954.1:2500-12500 GCA_017312705.2 Penaeus japonicus | reverse complement strand
TATACATATATATATATATATATATATATACATATACATATATATATATATATATATATATATATATATATATACATACATATATATATATATATATACATACATACATATATATATATACATATATATATACATATGATTATATACATAAAATCAAATCGTAGGTGTAGCATATCAGTCAAGGGCAATATGAGATCAACGCGTGATAAGGAGAGTTTTTCAAGTGACCCTCCCCAATTACAAAAGAGATGTCATTTTGATCCTTAATTCTCGTTTATAAAATTGATTCTCTGCTATTCAAATGGAGTGCAGAGCTATGGGTGTCTGCGTGCGTGCGCGCGCGTTTGAGTGAGTGAGTGAGTATGTGAGTGTGTGTGTGTGTGTGTGTGTGTGTGTGTGTGTGTGTGTGTGTGTGTGTGTGTGTGTGTGTGTGTGTGTGTGTGTGTGTGTGTGTGTGTGTGAATGTGAGTGCGTGCTTGTTATATACATACATACATACACACACACATGTATGTATGTGTGTGTTAGTGAGTGTGAGTGAGTGAGTGAGTGAGTGAGTGAGTGTGTGTGTGTGTGAGTGCGTGTGTATTGTAAGTGTGAGTGTGAATGCGTGTTTGTTATACACACACACACATATATATAGATATGTGTGTGTGTGTATGTGTGTCTCAAGCAAATCCTTCAACGAAGACGGCAGTTCAGCCCCGCCAGCAGCCCAGGTCACATCCCTCTCTCAAGTCTGCCTTTCCGGGGCAGACCTCCTGCCTCGTGACCTCTGTGGGACTTTACTCTGACTTCAACTCAGCCTCGATTTTCAGCTTGCGCGTCTCACTGTTTTTTTTTCCACCAAGACATCAAATTGAATCATTATCAAATATCTTGAATTCACCAAAACAAAGCCCATAAATCTGACTTGTCTTGTGTGTGGTGGTCCAAAACCATAAACCTGTTGAGTGTGTGCTTTGAAAAAATACTTTTTCTTGAGGAATTCATTAGTTTTTTTTTATTGTATTTATTTTGGGTAAGCTATACATGAAACCATTTAACAACCTTTTTATTTTTTTACTTTAATCTGTATAAAATGTTCCTAGTGGGTTCAAATGAATCCAAGATTCCCTGTGCCGTTCCGAAAAAGGGTGTTTCCCGATCTAGAGTTTAAGAGTTAACGAAATGTGGTTTCAGATCTGGTAAGTATCATTATAAGTGGCGCTACTTATTTATATATTCATTAATTAGTATACTATGCTTATCATGCTACTATTCATAGCTATTCTGACCAGTATTATTTTTATTACGACCATTACACGACTTTTGTCCTTGGGTAACAACTGTTATTTTCAATTTGCTAATGCCTGGAAGGTATGAAAACTGGCTAATATTTCCTTTAAACTTATATCCACTCTTCCCTCTTTAGAGGAATGGGTACGGGGAGCTCAAGGCAGTGTGGAACTGGGGCGATGGCTGACAGAAGGTCTGGATATATGATAGCAGGCGCATTCTTGCCTCCTCGAGGTTTGGAAGGTTTCACCATACAGAAGAAGCAATTGCTTGAGTGGTCAGTTGGTTCCCTCCAAATTCGTGGGACTGCGAATTTCATGGATATATTTTCCCCTCTATACCACCCTGCAAAAGAGCAAAATAAAACTATGAGTATAAACATATATGTTTTCCTCAGGACTAATGGGTAATTATTGAACCTCAATAAGGACCTATTTTATTACCACTGGTAAAAACGATTTGAATTAAAACAGCTAACTTTTACTATTCAAATTCCACTATCCAAGCGAGCAAAACTCCATCTTACCTTCTAGAGTTATTTTGCAGAGTTCGCAGGTGAAATGAGGTACCCACACTTTGTCTTGATTTCCGACAGGTATGCCGAAATATGCGTTGTATGCCTCACACATTCTAGCAGATGTTCCCACAGAGTACTTGCTTGCTCCTGCCTTGATAAATTCGCCACAGACATAGCAAAATGCGTCTGCCGGATACTTGCAATCTCTTGAAGCCATCTGTAACAAATGCAACCAGCAACGACGATCTAACATGTATCCAATTCAACAACTAGAAGTAAAGTGAACCGTTGAGCTTATGTTCCCTGTATCCAAACTTCCATCGGTGTTACCAGAACGTTCTAAATACTCTTGAAACTTTTAGAAACTTCTCCAAATTCTTGAAACTTTCAGAAATTTCTTGAAAAGTTCTAGAAAATTATAATTTAGCAGCTACTGTAATGGAATGTACTGGAAAATGGGTCAGTTTCAAAGCATCGCTGCCCAGGTAACAAAAGCAAAGTTTGAAGAGAGTAACAGTAATCTCCTTTGCTTTCTGGACAGAAGCAATTAGGGAATATCACTTACTGACCAAAGACAAAATATTGAAAAAATAAATAAATAAAATAAATAAAGCGTCATTTTTATAATATGAATAATCAATATTCTCATAGTAATAACAATCATTCTAATTCTATATTATTGTCTTCTACCGCAAAAGCCTGGCGTGTCTAAGCTATGGCAAGAACACAGACCAAAATTCACACGAGTAAAGCGGCAAAGAACGTCCTTAGAGTCCATCAACTAAATCCTAGACCCCGCCAATACAATATAAAATGTACGTATGTCTATGTATGTATGCAAAGTGTTGGTACTCTCCTACTTCTCTCACTTACAAAATTTTAGTTTACTCCTTACAGTATCGTAAAAAGCTATACTCTTTTTTTTACTTTACAACATTGTAAACCCGTTGTAAGGTTAATATTTGCATTGTAAGCTACTCCAGAGTTGTCAAGAGAGGGTAGTTCGACAACTGATTAATCAATCAACAGTCAGCATGCTAGGCGTAACCAATAGGAAGCAATATATATCAGCCATTGTTCCCCCCGGAAATATTAATCCAGACAGAATTGAAGAGTAACATGGAAAGCCTTAATCGGAAAAAAACAGCTCAATTTATCTGATGAAGAACGTTACATTGGAAGATGAAAGATCGTTATAATGGGTGATTCCATGACAGAATAACTGGACAATTGAAAGCTAATGCATGGGAGTGTGTTCAACATGCAGTGAACTCCGTGTTTCGCGGGCCGAGAAATGTTATTAAAGTACTTAAAAAGGTAAATAAGCTGAGAACAGCCGTCGAGAAAGAAGCAGCGCGAAAATGGAAGTATATCGGAGGAACAGGTAAGCTTAAGTTAAGACGACTAATTAATTTTGGTAGTTAGCTAAACCACTAGTTGGTGAGAGGCAAAGATTGTTCAATGTAATTTCATAATAACTTTAATATATCCTCTGGTAATAAAAAAATACTCAAATATCAGCTACAAATCAATTCAAATCGCGTCAATTTTATAGGGTATTTTTATTTTTTGATCATCATTTTAGAGGAACATGAGATGACGGTACCCATCGTCCTGGACCGTATTCAGTAGGCCTATCCAAATTTCCACAAGCAGAATATAGCAACTCTCAACTGCATTTATCATTTCGAGGAAGACTTTTAAAGCAGGAAGAGTCACAGGATGGTGCAAGGTCCCAACAGGAAGAGACATTTCAACGAAGTAGGTCTCAACAAGAGACTGTAGAAGGCAGCAGCCAAAGGCGAAATGGAAAAAGTGCAAGCACCAGAAAAGTCTCACAAGAAGATAGGAGGATTTTACCAGACATGCTCTTAGTTCAAACAAATATAGAAAATCATTAGAAAGCTCTTTCTACCTCAGTACAAGACGTTGCTTCGGTGCTGCAAACTATAGAAAGTACAATGAAGGAGAGAAAATTACCTGTTGTCAAAAATTAATATATTGTTATACATAAATAAGCTCTTTCTATACTTCCGCAAACTGATATTTAAATGTTAACAATTACTTTGAAAATTTATACTGGTATCTTGTTGTAATGAGTTAGAAAATGTATAATTCTATTCATTGTTGTATTTGCCTTCTATCAAAAAAGAACTTACCTTCAATTCATTACTGTGAGTTAACAACTTCAAAAGCCCAGATATTCAACAAAACGTAACAGGACTTCCCCCCGCCAGGTGTGGCCCACGTAAGCGTTCGCCCAGAAACAACAAGTATGAGGAACGAAACTTCTTCACAAGTAACACCCAGAAGAAGTTACATTAGAAACAGTAAAAGGAAAAAATAAGCAAAAACCTTTTCCACCCAACCGCAACTGGGAAGATGCAACACACCACCACGTACCTGGAGTCTTTGCCCCCTCTACCATCCTTCCTACTACACAAGCACCCCCGCTCGTTATCAATAACTACGTAGAATGAGAGAACGAGTATACATCAACGGACGAGAAAAGTTTCGTCAGGTTACATCGAGAAAACAAAAAAGAAAGAAAAAAAAAAGGAGGAACGCAATACACCAAAACCCATACAAGGTGCCGGCCGTCCCAAGGTAGTGTATTTATATATTACGAGCTGTCATTCATTTACAAACGAAAAAGATATTGAAGACTTCCTCGTTCATAATTTTGACAACATATCAAATGTCAAAGCCTTCAAAACTAAGATGACACATGAATATCATTCAAGCTTCACGGCAAAGAGATAAATTCAGAACTTTTTTTTTTTTTTTTTTTATAGAATCCGAAGGTTTTCTTAAACAGAAACAAGTACAAAACCGAGCAGAATGTTTGACGCCGCAAATCGGTCAGCAAATCCGGTGATCATATCACATACAAACAAACTCAGAATGGAACATATCAATGCTCAGTCCCCCCTGGGTCAATTGGATGAAATCGAAATGATAATTAAAAAGGAATATTGATATTCTTTGTAGTGAAACCTGGCTTCACCAAGAAATACCAAACAATTTCATCAACATGCCAATTTTCCATGTATATAGATGTGATGCAGGTCGAGGAAGCGGGGTCTGCATGTATGCATGAGATACCCTTAAATCTAACAAGACAGAAGAGGTAGAAGACATCTGGGTAACGGTACAAAATAGTATGTATCCCCCCTTCCTTATCGGTACCATCTATAGACACTCTCATGCCACCATTGAGTCATTCGAATATCTTGAAACTCTATTTAAAGAAATGTCAGTGAAAAAGAAACCACTTTTTTATTTTAGGAGACTTAAATGATGATCTCCATAGGTCAAATGCAAAGTTAAATGGAATTAAGAAGACTAAATAAAAGCAACTCATAAACAAAACTATAAGACTAACAGAAAACACCTCATCCATATTAATGTCATAATAACAAACAGACCCGATATCATCTTACATCGAGACGCTATTCCATGCCAAATTGCTGATCATGAACTTTGAACCATGACTTTAAATATACAAAAGCCAAAGCGACAACCAGTTATCAAAACTTATCGCGATTTAACGAACTTTGAACCTCAGTCAACATATCATGGCCAATGAATAGACACTCTCGGAGATTTTATTAACAGATGAAGTTAACAGACAAGTTACTGTTTTAACGAATGTGATAAAGAATGCCACGCTTATCAAGAGTACAAAAGCAAATCATTAAAAAAAAAAGTTCAAAGAATATAGACACGACTTTTCCGAAACATGGAAACTGGTAAATACACTAGTGCCTAGGAAGAAACATCACACAGACATTTGCATAAATTCCAGAAACAATATAGAACATTTAAATGACTTCTTTGCAGAAGTCGGTAGACTCACATATGAACAGACAACCGCCTCCACATTTCCACAAAACACAACGGAAACAAGGCTCACAGCAAATACTTTCAGACCACAAACAGTAGAAATAGAAACAACAATAAACCACTTGCGAGAAACAAACTCCGTATAAGAACGGATGGTATCGCTCATCGATTCATAAAGGGTAGTCTACCTGCAATTGCGTACTATCTGACAGGCATTATAAATACATCTATAGTCACCGGTACTTATCCATCGTTCTGGAAACATGGCATCATAACACCTATTTTCAAATCAGGAGATAGAGATGAGATAAACAATTATCATCCTATTACTCTACTCCCAGTAATAGTTGCAAATCAATTAAAACTATTCCCGGAAACAAATAACCCAACATGGATTTAGAAGTAAGCTATCAACGGAAACAGCATTAGTAGAAATCTATAGCAACATAGACAATAACCAAATAAACTAGTTACTCTATGTGATTTGTCGAAGGCCTTTGGCAGTGTTAACCATGAAATTCTCCTCGACAAATTAAGAAATCACGGAATTGATAACTATTGGTTTAGAAATAACTTATCCGCCAGAACTCAGTCCGACAAAATACGTCAAAATCTATCATTAACAACAAGTCTCATTTGGTGTTCCACTAGGCTCCATATTAGGACCAATTTTATTTACTATATTTTATTAATGACTTGGCGACAGCTGAAAAAAAACTGCCTTCTTATTCAGTACGCCGATGATTCTGCCTCTGTAAACAGTTTAAACGAATTAATAGAAAGGACTAAACAGACTCTCACAGAAGCAAAGAATTACTTTGATAGAAATGGCCTGAACCTGAATCCACAGGAAACGCAAATTAGTTTTATAGGTAACCCTCAGAACAAAGCCAAAATCCCTACAGATACAACTCTAGAATTCGGAGGTTGCTACATTAAACCAAGCACTTCTGTCAAAAATCTAGTAGCACACATAGACAGACACATGACATTTGAGATACGTATTGAAAGTAATGGGCACTCTGATATGCCTAAAGGTAAAATCGCTATAGAAACAAGAATCAGTCCTATAAACACTAGCCCTCAGTATCATTAACTACTGCCTAAACATCAGGGTTTCAACAAACAAAACACATATACAAAGAAAAGAAAAAAAATGTGTGCTGCAAGAGTAGCAATAGAAATGTATATAAATTCGACCAAATAACACCACATAAACAAACTAAAATGGTTTAAAATCCAACAAAAATACAATTATGACACAAATATACTAATCCACAAAATTATCAAGAAAATCATCCACATTGGCTTTTACCTACAAAAACAATAACCAGTATAACGGAAGTCAAAACAAGAAAGAAAAGAAAAGAAAAGAAAAAAATCTGTATATCAGAAGATCAAATACGAAAACAGGGGCAAGAAATATGCAGATCCAAGGACAAATGATCTGGAAACATCTTAGAAATATTTCCCACCTAAATACATTTAAAACAAAATTGAAAGAACATCTAAATTCCCAATGGCACCAGGGACTTGAAAATCAAGCCAAGCACGGTATGTCAGTCACTTGTAATGTTAATATGTTGTCTATATTGGCTACACATCTACTTCATATTGTTAATATTATATTATTACACCATGTAAATACTAATGTAAATAGAATAACCATTGTAATCAATCAGGGTTCAAACTCGTACCACTTGTATCTTACGATGTGCTTTACAATGCCTTACATCAGAACATGGTGGATACTTCGGTTTGCGTATGACCCGAGGCCTCACGACATTGCAATCCTTCCGATGAGAAATGCAACAAGGGATATGCGTTTGAGTATCCGGCCCCGGTGTTGCAGTCGATGGTGTGATATTTCTATTATAGCCGACTTCTTTCCCACAGTGTAATGTTCGTTTCTATGTACTTTTGTGCTTCCCTTTTGTTCTGTCTTTTATCCCTGGGGGTTTGTCTTCTCATTGCAGATACCTTTCCGTTCTGTTTTATCATCTTACTCTTTCTTCTTCCTGTTTGATTCTTCCCAGGGATGCAGGCCAGTGGACCTTTTGCAGGTCTTCCATAGATTGGTTCAACACCTGCTGGACAAGACTAGGTGGAGTGGGCAAGTGGTGTCTTTGTTCACACTTTCTTGCTAATGACACGCTATGCAGTTTCAGCTGTTTACGTTTCACTCAGGAGAATTTTAATCCGCTCCTGCCAGTCGCTTGGGCATTTCAAGGCTTTCCCATCGACCTCTACCAGGGAAATCGGTTTCGATACTATTAATATTCATGATACTGCCAATGATAATAATGATCATTCTTATATTGATATTGATGGCAATAACGACAAGAGTAGGAATAATACTTAGTCATGATTTCCTTTCATTACTATCAGATTCCCATCGAGCCGCCCTCCTTTTCAGAAAGTCTGTAGCCGGCACTGACAGGAATGCATTCTCCAGGCTGGCCACCATTCAGCATGTGCCATGAGCATGCTGAATGGTGTTATTTCTTATAAAAAAACAAATCATATATAATAATATAACGAACTGTTGTAGATGTTCCATGAGGTTTATTCTACACATGCACATATATGAACTAATATGTTGCCCCGCCTTCGATCCCTTCCTGCCCCACGCACAGGTTGAGTCACCTCCCCCCCCCCCCCCCTCCCTCTTCCGCATGTGCTCCGGTTCCACGAAACTCAAAAACTCTAACACAAATTTCTAATAAAACTGCACAACATAATAAGCTTTACATTTTTAAAACAAATATCATATTGATATTCATTCAACTACAAAATAATGCTAGTGAGAGCCAAGCATAAAGTAATCATTAAAGTGAAAGTAATCTAGACTCATTTTCTTGGACATCTACTTTGCCAAAGAAAAAACAAAATGACCTAAGTTGTGATATTAACAAGCAGTATATCGTTTTGGTCTGTGTATGCATGTACTTACGTGTGCGTGTATGTGTATGTGTATGCATGTGCGTGTGCGTGTGCGTGTGTGTGTGCGTGTGTGTGTGTGCGTGTTTGCGCGCGCGCACTAGGAAGAGCTAATTTAAACAGCATGAGGTGGTGAAAAAAACAAAGGAAAACCCGTAAGGGCTCAGTCAGACGAGCGGGTTGGCCGCCGCGGGTGCAAGGCGGGTCAGCCGCCGCGGAACCGCTTTTGAAAGAGTTTATATTGATTCCTATGTAAAACGCTGGCTGATGTCACACGGGCGGTCTACCCGCCTGCCCGCGGCGGGTGAGACGCATTTCCCCACTTGAAACCGCCGCGGCCAACCCGCCTGGCTATGTCAGACGAGAGGTTTACCCGCCGCGGCCGCCAGTGCTGGCTGAACCACAGGATCTCAATGGATTCTTCCAAAAGTGACAGCAGTTCATAAAAGGTTTGGCGGGACATTCGGAAATAATTGAAAAACTTAGTTGGATCATCTTCCAATTCTTTGAATAGGAGATAGTGAGCACCTTCTGTTAGCGGGCACTAGTTATAGGGTGTACCCATAACCGTCCACGGCACCAGCTGTCGACGTTTCTTTCGAAGCAATAGTGTTAACAACAGCACTTTCTGTTCTAAGCTCATTTTTTAATACAACCTTTCGTGTGTGTGTGTGTGTGTGTGTGTGTGTGTGTGTGTGTGTGTGTGTGTGTGTGTGTGTGTGTGTGTGTGTGTGTGTGTGTGTGTATGTGTGTGCGTGTTTGCGCGCGCGCACTAGGAAGAGCTAACTTAAACAGCATGAGGTGGCGAGAAAACAAAGAAAAACCCGTAATAGGACTGAGTTTGCGGTATGGAAGCAGTGGCGAAGAATATAATTGAAAGAAGGAAGAAAAGATAAAAAAAAACACCTTTATTTTTTTCAACAGTGAAAATAAAATGTATGTGTAACGTCACGTTACTAATATATCCCTAACGACGTTCCTTTAGATTTACCCAACGTATTAAAAAACAAGGATTAACCCCACTTCAACAGGCATACATCAGGATGAACAATCTGATATCTATCGCACTGCATACAGCACGGATGTCAAAGAAGTCATCCCGTACAAATTCCATACAAAAACTCACCCCTTGTAATCTCGATGGCCCTGGAACTCGGGATGGCAAACCGCCTTCCGTGGCTTGCGCTTGTGCTGTGGCCAGTTCCCAGGAGGCGCCGTTGTCGTGGAAGGTAGTCTGAGGTGTGTCGTAGCTGAGCCCTGTTTCTGGGTTGCCATACTGGTAGTCCTCCATCCCCGCCTCAGCATCTTCGTACCAGGAGTCGGAAAGTTCCTCTTTTACAAATATATCCTCCACCTTCACCTGTGATTTATGCATGAAAAAAAAAAAAAACCGTGATTGAATGAATAGCATCCATGTGA
>BOPN01004953.1:108436-110267 GCA_017312705.2 Penaeus japonicus | reverse complement strand
TATATCTTTGTATATATATATATATATATATATATATATATATATATATATATATGTATGTATATATATATTCACATAAGTATGTATATACCTTTATAATTAGATTGATAAATGGATAGATAGATATGAGTTAGATATTCGTAATGCTTGGTTCCAAGAGCGCGGAACTGCCCTGTTGAGCCGACTGGCGTGTGCCTTGCCTGAGCGCAGTTTTTCATAATTCATCGCAGGAACAGCGAAACATTCTGAGAATCGACAAAGAAAATGAAAGGAGAATGTGTGGTGGCGTGTGTATGTGTATGTGTGGGCAAGTGTGTGTGTATGTTTTTGCATGCCCATGTATGTTTGTTTACGTGTGTGTTTATTCATGTATTTGTGTGGCATGTAGTCTTATATCTATATGTATTTGTCAGTGTGTGAGAATATAATGCAACGATTAAAAGGCGATAATAAAATACCGATATTATTAGAGTGAGGAAAAGCGTGAACAATTTTCGCAAAACTGACCAAGACGGAGACCACAAGGGGGGGAGGGGGAGGGGGGAGGTCCAGAAACGTGATGCCGAGAGAGGGAAAGGGGGCGGGGCGAGGGTAGGCCAGAGTGGGGGGTGAGTGTGGCTGTCCCTTAGTGCCAGTTATCTCGTGATTTATGGCTGGCACTTCTACCTCCATCTCTCTCACCCTCCCTCCCTACCTCCTTCCTCCCTGCCTTCCTCCCTCCTTCCCTACCTTCCTCCGTCCCTCCCTTCCTTCCTCCGTCCCTCCCTCCTTCCCAGTCTCAACTTCCCTTCCTCCCTCCCTCCCTCTCACTCTCTTCTCTCTTCTCTCTCTCTCTCTCTCTCTCTCTCTCTCTCTCTCTCTCTCTCTCTCTCTCTCTCTCTCTCTCTCTCTCTCTCTCTCTCTCTCTCTCGCTCTCTCCTTCCCAGTATCAAAATCTCTCACTCCTTCTTTCCACTCTCACTCACTCCCTCTCTTTCTACCTTTCTTCTTTCCTCCCTCCCTCCTTCCCCAGTCTTAACATGCCTCAGCCTCTGTCTTGCCTCCTCTTCCTTCCTGACCTCTTCCCTTCTCCTTCCTCCTCCCTTCTCTTGCTGCTCTTCCTCCTCTGCCGTTGCCTCTTCCCCTTCCTTATTCTTCCCCCACTCCCTTTTATTCTCTCTCTCTCCCTCCTTCCCCCTTTCCCTCCCTCCCTCTCTTCCATCCACTCCGAACTTCCCTCCCTCCCTCTTTATCTCCTTCCTCATCCCACGTTCACTCCCTTGCCACTCTTCTTCGGCCTCGGCTTTTCTCACATTCTCTTTCATCCCTCCATCCCTTTGTCTACTGCATCACTCTCTCTCTCTACCTCTCTCTCTTTTCTCCCCTCTTCTTCTTTACCCTTCTTCCTTCCTTTCATCCCTCCCTCCTTCTATGTCTACATACCTATATTACTCACCTACCTCCCTTCCTCTCTCATCTCTTTCATTTTCTCCCGTTCTATCTGTCTCTTCCTATCTGCTTCCTTCCCTCTCTCCCTTACTCCCTCCTCCCTCTCTTCTAATCCTGCCTTCCTCTCTCCCTCCCTGTCCCCTTCACCTCCCTTCCCCTTTGCCTTCATCCACCCTCCCCCCCATCTCCATTACCCTCCCCATTCCCTTCCCCCCCCTTCCCCCCCTACTCCTCCTCCTCGAACCTTATATCTAGACTCCTTATCTTTTATCTCTAAGTCCTTCTCTCTTCCCTCTTACCCTCGCCTATTTGATCTACTTCCCCTTTTCCCCATCCCCTCCTCTCTCACTCTTTCCCTTCCCCTTCCCGGTCTCTTCCCCTTCCTCCTCCCACTTCCCTCTTC
>BOPN01004953.1:88436-93436 GCA_017312705.2 Penaeus japonicus | reverse complement strand
GAGAGAGAGAGAGAGAGAGAGAGAGAGAGAGAGAGAGAAAGAGAGAGAGAGAGAGAGAGAAGGATGAGTGAAGAAGGATATAAGAGGAATAATGATGATGATGATGATAAGGATAATAATGATGATGATAATGATGATGAAAATAATTAGGATGATAAATGTGTTGATGAGGAGGAGGACGAGGAGTTGGAGGAGGAGGACGAGGAGTTGGAGGAGGAGTGGGGAGGACCTCTTGGCAGCTAATCACTTGTTGAAAATAAAAACCGACATATTTTTTTTTGGTATTGGAAAAATAGGCGTATTTGTGAAGCCCTTATTGTCACTCGCAGGTAGCATGACAGCAATGGCATCCTACTATTGTTTTAGTGATTGTGATGATGATAACAATGATGGTAACTGATGATGATAATGGTAATGATTATGATTATGATGGTGATAATGATGATAATGATATTGACGATGATGATGATGATGGTAATGATACTGATGATGAGGATGAGGATAATGGTAATGATAATGATAATGAAAATGATGATTATGATGATGATGGTGTGTGTGTGTGTGTGTGTGTGCATATGTCTATGCATAAATCTATGTTTATGTATATTTATACATTTTTGTGTCTGCCAGTACACTTGATTTACACCTCGATCTTAACACTAACCTTTACATAAAATTTGAAGTGTATTTTATATGAAATATGAGACACGTAATAAAAAAAGCTGTTTATTTGATACACGTGCAAGATGCAGACATGTCACGATATGCAGTAGAACGATAAATAAATCGCTTTGGACATTCAAGATAGTTTAGACGATAAAAAGTGAAACAATATATGTAAAGGTCAATAAGATAGACAATATGATAAATTCACAATTTTCTGAAAGTGAAGTGTGGCTGTTAATTGTATTGAAAACGAATTAATTCCATGTTTCGTAAAGACAGATATCAGTGTTTTAGAATTGATTATGTTAATAGACTTTGAGCTAACTATAGGTGAGTGCTTATGATAACTTATAAGTAATAACCTACAATCACATTATAACTTATAATCACATCTAACATCTGTAAAATTGACAGTTGATTATAATGATATTTTTTAGCATTCATTCATACTGTGTGTGTATGTGTGTGTATGTGTGTGTGTGTGTGTGTGTGTGTGTGTGTGTGTGTGTGTGTGTGTGTGTGTGTGTGCGTGTGTCTTTGAGAGTAGATTTATATAAATGAGTATGTAAATGTATGCATGTGTGTATATCAGTCCTTAGTATGAAAGATATACATGCCAAAAGCAGACAACATATTTCAGCCTAACATGAATGTCTACACGAAAAAGAACCATGAATCAAGCTTTGATATTCAAATGAGTGTTTTGTGCATCTCGAGTATAAGAACATATGACATGTAACTAGCAAAATGTATCTTTCTTAAGGACTATTTAAAAGATTATATTAAATCCACACACAAATACACACGTGCGCGTGCGCACGCACACCCACCCACCCAAACACAATGTACTCAGACACATACACATATGCATATCAAAATTATTTACAAAATGAATGCCAATTGTTTTGTGTATATCATTTCTGGATGGCTCTCTACTAAGATATATATATATATATATATATATATATATATATATATATATATATATATATATATATATATATTTTTATATTAAGTTATATATATATATATATATATATATATATATATATATATATATATATATATATATATATATATATTTCCACTTTTTTATTTTAATTTATTTCTATATTTCTAATTTATATATATTTTTCATATATATCTACTCTTCATACAATATACTTGACTCCTCCAGCAAAGGCATAAGCTCAGAAGTTGAGACCTTAAACAAAAGTACAAGGCTTCCGTCCCTGAATATGATGAGCATGTCGTCCGAGGAGGGAAAGGAAGACTTTATTGACTTTTGCAAAGTCATTAAATGTATTTGCATAATTATTGCAGACATTAGGTTGATGGGAAGAGTCTTGATAAAGAAGGAATTAACTTGGGTCGCTAAGAAATCTTGACACTATTAAAGTCGCCACACAGTAATGACGTACAGGAAACCGATCTAGTCTATCACAAGAATGTATAAAAGTGTTTTAAAGTAAATGAGTTTTTAAAATTTTCTGTTTTTCATAATGAATATGTACTATTGTTTTATATTCAGTTGAATGATATGTTGGCATTAGTTATTCCCTCGATCCTTGAGGCTGGGAAAGGTGTGTATTTCTGTATTAATAAACATATAAATATGTATATATATATATATATATATATATATATATATATATATATATATATATATATATATGTATATATATATACATATATATTTATATATATATATATACTATATATATATATATATATATATATATATATATATATATTTATACATATAAATATATATGTATAAACATATATATATACATATATATATATACACATATATATCAATCTATCGATGTATGTAAACACACACGCGCGCGCGCACACACACACACACATATATATATGTGTGTGTATGTGTATAGATATAGATATATACATACAAAGAAATAGAAGCAAAATCCTCAAACGCGCCTATAATCCTCCTCCATATCCTAAATAAGGAACTCGAGCAGCCCACATGTAGGCCATCGCTCCATAATGAAAGAAAAAGCGTTGGGACTAATCGCATTACGGATCCTGTCCCTCACACATTCAGGGCCGCCTCTCCTATAGAACTTACAGGCGTGTCACATACAAAGGTCGGAGGGGGCTATTGAAGGTAAATATTACCGATGCGTATGGGAACACTCGCATTTATAGGTTATAAATCAATCTTTTGTGCCTGGATATGTTTTTTTCTTTCTTTCTTTCTTTCTTTCTTTGAGGTGGAGAGGAAAAGGGGCTTCTTCGAAAGCGATTTGAGGTTTTGATTAGGCTTTATGGATAGTGCATATGTATTTGCACATTTGCAAGATGAAAGGAATAATGATAATGAGGGTACTATCAAGATTGCTCTTGGTGGTGGTATTATCTATAGATTTTTTTTTCTTGATTTTTTCTTTGTGTGTGCTTTGAATTTATCAGCCAGAAAGCACAGTCTCTAGGTCTCAACATTTGAGCTATGCCCTTTGCTGGATAAACATAAAGATATCGTAAATAAAAAATGTAACCCTAGTAGGAAGCTATCCACTAGAGAATATCATCCTTTTCATTTATTTGAATTTTCGTTCGAAATTGGGTTCCCATACTCCAGTATCTTTGTCCATTCATTTATCATCAGTACTAATACAGGTGCAATGGAAGTTTAAGCTTTACTAAATAATAGGTCGCCCTTAGCAGAATTCTTAATTATCACGAGTTCAGTGTCTCTCTTAAAAAAAGAAAGAAAAAAAAATGTTGATGGTCTTATTACGGATTAAGAATAGGGCGGTTAGACTTACAAAGAGCTGGTGTTCGGGAGCACGCTGAAAGAGCACTACTAAGAAAGAGCACTACTAATAAAGAGCACTACTAATAAACAACACTACTATGAAAGAACACTACTATGAAAGAACAGTACTAATAAAGAGCACTACTATGAAAGAGCACTACTATGAAAGAACACTACTATGAAAGAACACTACTATGAAAGAACACTACTATGAAAGAACACTACTATGAAAGAACACTACTATGAAAGAGCACTACTATGAAAGAACACTACTATGAAAGAACACTACTAATAAAGAGCACTACTATGAAAGAACACAACTAATAAAGAGCACTACTATGAAAGAACACAACTAATAAAGAGCACTACTATGAAAGAACACAACTAATAAAGAGCACTACTATGAAAGAGCACTACTATGAAAGAACACAACTAATAAAGAGCACTACTATGAAAGAACACTACTATGAAAGAGCACTACTATGAAAGAGCACTACTATGAAAGAACACTACTATGAAAGAACACTACTAATAAAGAACACTACTATGAAAGAGCACTACTATGAAAGGACACTACTAATAAAGAGCACTACTATGAAAGAGCACTGACTAATCACCTCACGAGCGCGAGGTTTGGAACCCAGTCTTTACTTTATTATACGAGTTACTTTCATTCATTTTTGTTGTTTTATTTTCCATTTTTTAAGTCAAAGTTTGAATATATCATTGCGCTTCATTGTAATTACATTATCAGGTGGAGGGAATGAAAATACTTCCAATTTTACTTTTAGTTTTCTTAACAAAGAAAGAAAGAAAAAGAATAGATCAAAAAATGATATTAAATCAAATTCATAATTCCATGATTTTCTCACGCTTTAAATATTCATATATAAGTAATAATCTCACATTTGATAATTAAATCAATGTACTCAAGCTTGACTCTACAAGCTAAATAAGATGGAATGTAAAATGAATCATAACAAATCTCTGCAACTGACTAACCACATTTCTGCTTTATATGCTTTGCATTCTCAACTACATACCAAACATACAAGAAATCAAGGGAAAACAAAATATAGAAAATGCGAAAAGAATGCCAAAAATCTTTCTTCTGTTGATTTTGCGTGTACGTTTAGATAAAAATACGTAGTATAAATGTTAGATTAAATTTGTGTATCACCAACGGAAGTTATTACGGTATATTCATAGGTAAACTTAATTTTTATTTACATTTTTTTTCGATATCACCACTACCATTTTTTTTTTTTTTTTTTTTAATGAGGAACGCCTGAAGAAAATTTCGAACAATTACGATTAAAAAAATAAATAAAATCATATAAAACAATGGCAGGTGGTTGTTGGTCTTTAAAAACACATAGGTGTGGCTCGATTCTCCCTGTAATATAAGGGTTATGATAAGAAAATGACTATTCTCCCTTGTTCTTATAGATTTTGTCAAATCATTGTTATGGATTAAATCGTTTTAGTTTTGTTTCTTTACTTAATTGATAAACCCTGAGTGCATATATATTTACGATAGGTTCCCTTA
>BOPN01004953.1:48436-50936 GCA_017312705.2 Penaeus japonicus | reverse complement strand
GAATAATGATAACTATGCCATTGATGGAAATAGTAGCAGTGACAAAAATTATAATGATGATATTAATGATAATGATCATTGTTTTATCATCATCATGATAATAATTGTATTAATAACAATGATAATTATAGTAATAATAACAATGATAATAATGAACATACTGATAATGATAATGATAATAATGAAAATAACAATGATGATAATGATAGCAATGATAATTATGATAGTAGTTGTGATATAAAAATAATAGTGATAATAATAAGGATAAAATTATAATAAAGCAACGATAACAATAACAACTTTACACTAATAATGATAAAATAATAATTGAAATATGGAATGAAGAAGAAGAAAAAAAACTGAAAATAGGTGGAAGGCAAGATTTCCACATGACAAAGTAATTACTTATTAACATAGTGATTTGAATTTTAAATTAGCCATAAGAACAGCTACAATCCTAAATAATTGGTCTTACTCCAAAGGGATCTGTTTCAGTAACAATCGAGATATTAGGTGTCCTAACCGTATCAAAAAAATAATCTTATTTCACAAAGAGCATTTGTTTTATTAGGAAATATTTTTGATTTTGGGTTGTATAGGTTTGTCTATATATGTGTGTGTGTGTGTGTCGGATTCTATTTTGTCTACTGAACTACCGCCACATGTCATATCTATTACTTTATTAACTACTATTTGCCCTTTATGCTGCCGTCATGCGAAAGATTTAATTTGTGTCATACACATACGGTATATTATTTCTAATATTTCTCGGCAACGCTGCCACCACTCAGAGGTCTATTAACAAAATAAAATAAAGTCAATGGTAATGTGGTTGTTGGTCTATAAAGGCTAGGCTGGGCTTTCCCTAAAGTATATGGTTATGATAAGAAAATTATTATTATTCTTTCTTTCATCAATTAATTAATTAGGGCACAAATAACACAACAACAAAAAGATAATAGCTTCCTAACACTTTGCATCTAGTTGGGTCTACTAATTAAAAACTTTCTTGATTAAATTACCAACCCCTGAGTGCATGTATTATATTTACATCGCCCTTTTAGGCTCCCTTTATTTTCGAAGTATTCTCCCATTTTAATTTACTCTAGGCGGTATCACAGGTCATCAGAGTACTAATCATAAGTAAATAAAAGTGTGACCTTTGGCCGTTGCCCTTCACGAGTTCATTTATAGTTATCCCTTCTCTGTCTTTTTTTTTTTTTCTTCTGACCGGATAGTAAACCTAGATATCACTATTGGTTGTCACCTGTGACTACCACGATCACAAACACTTTCATTTAATCGTAAATGAAAAAAATAAAAGCGTCGGAGGCAAGGCTGTGGCAAATGGTGTTGATGGTGATGTTTTCTGGTCAATTATCTATTTCCGGAGAGATTGTCTTGATGAGGAGAAAAGGAATATTGTATAAGTATATTCCAATATAAAGTAATGATAGAAGACTTTCCATTATTTTAGTTACCTATTAACGTATGATAAACTTTGAAACAAAACGAAAGCGACTGAAATGAGGGAATTATATGCATCTACGCGTAAGGCTGGGCCGCGAAACAAACAAGTGCATAGACAGTTCGAATTAATTTGCATCTTTCTATATATATACATATATAAGCGGAATAGTTAGAGGTCGTTGTGAAGAAAAAAAATATTAATGGTGATACTAATTAATGTATTAGTATTTTGATATTTGATTTTTTTTTTTTTTTTTTTTTGTTATGAGCGAGTGTTAGTGACGTAAGCGAGGTGACGTTGGAGCAGCAACGCATTCCTCGCTCTGGAAGCTCCTGCCTTCATGCCGGTGTCACGAGTCACGGCTTCCGAGTGGAGTGAGATCGCCCCGCAACCACCCGAGTCATCGCACGCTTGGGGAGACAGATCCCAGCCCTAGTTCAGTGACCCTGCAAAGACATTAATAAATCAAGGATTAATTATCGGTGTTTATCTCCATTCCTGCTAAAACTGTTACATCCCATGCCTCACATAGTCGTCTCCATTAATTAAGAACAAAGAACCATTTAACAATTATAAACCCCTATCTAACACTGATGCCCTTCCCCTTACACAACTCTTAGAATATATTTCATAACTCTAGCTATTCAAAATACCCTCAAATTAAGGCAAAAGGAGGATTCTCAACAGAACGGACATCGAGGGAAACAAAAGTGGGGCCTCGTCGCAGGGAAAGGATTAAATCAATGGAAATTCATTCACTTATCAGCCTAAGTAATTTGAAGAAAGATTAGTGCTAACATTTTCGTATATTCAAATGGAATGATAATAATAATATAATATCGTACGTCCGACTCAGTAGTTTGGTATTTCATGACGATTTAAAATGATAGTATAAAACATCAAAATGTTTACAAGTACTGTCCAATCATAGCTGAAACGGATATACACACACACATATATATATACATGTGTATGTATATATGTGTATATATATATATATATGTATATATATATACACACACAAATACA